>JASGAU010357936.1:0-17457 GCA_030220045.1 Australoheros facetus
CACACACACACACACACACACACACACACACACACACACACACACACATCTGTCCATGCCCTGTAGCAATGTGAGAAGTGTCCCCGCGTAATGACCTTTCAGACCATTGCATTAACATCAGTGCTCAGCATAATTAGACAATCAGATATTAGCCTCCAGCACAGGCTGCTGTTGCTAGGAAAGTTTTGACACCCAACTGCTGTGTATATCCTTTGGTTAGCCCAGGGGTCTCAAACACAATCTAGTTTGTGGGCCACACAGGAGTCCAGTTTGACCTTAGATGGGCTGGAGCATTAAAATGTTTACCCAATAATCTATTAAAAGAAAAATAAAGACACCTCACACCTGTTACCATTTAGGAACACATTTATTGAACTAGAAGATAAAACTGATGAACAGTCCAAGATGATATTATAATGCTATTATGATATAATGTCACAACAAAGAAATGCTTTCAATTTGTCCTAATTTTCTGTTATTTCACAGAAGTAACATATTTTGCTGGGGGGGCACTGTAAAAAAAAAAACAGGTAATTCTCTTTCTCTGTTATTTAATGGGTTAGAATCACCAATTAGCCTAACCCCACCAAGTGCATGTCTTTGGAAGGAAACCATATTAAAGGCCAAGGTGGATTAGAACCCAGGACCTTCTTGCTGTGAAGCAACAGTGGTAATTGCCATGCCATCGTGTTGCCTGTGGCAGCCCATGCCCGTGCTCATTTTCTTTGCAGTTTTCACTTTCTCTGAAGCCATCCAGTGGCCCGGACTGGGCTCCTTGGATGGCCAGTTCTAGTCCCCGGGCCATACTCTGACAACCTTGGGTTAAACTCAGTGTGCAGGAAAACATTGCAGGAAAAGCCAATGAAGCACTTATCATGTGCAAGCTATTATCACTTAAAAACACCTCACCTGAAAACACCTTATTACTTTATGCACCTCAAAGAGAAACTGACACACTTAGCAATGTGACATGATTTTCCATTTTAATTTGCTATGGTCAAGTTTCTTTACAAAATGCTAAATGATAGATCAATTTTGAGTGGTACCAAAAAAGATTTTTCTGTCAGGTGATAATGGTACAGTCATTACGATTTTGCTAATAAGCAGTTTTTTTTATACTTCCAGTGATTCACACGATTACTTGTGTGCAGAATATTGTCACTCCCTTTCAACTCAATAAAGTTTTATAGCATCATTTGGCACTTTGTGCAGAATTAACAGCTAAATTAAAGATATTCTGTTTTTGTCAAGAATCAGTGAAGACAAAAAAAGAGCTAAAAGGAGAGAAAATGTTGGACTTACATTTGGCAGCTTGGCCCAAACGTGACTCTAGATTAATACAACTGTTGATCTGCATCTGCTGAATGTTAAAAAATAAATAAATAAATAAAAGCAGAATTCCCAGTTTACACAAACATTATGCAGCTTTCATTGTATCTGCTGAGACAGGATGACCTCTAGTTCTGATGTGATTTTAGGTCCGATGTATTAATACAGTATGTCAAAATTAAAAATAACTGTACAGTCACACATGTGAGGTTGAGCTGAAAAATGATAACGAACAAGGCAAGGTAAACAGCTGAAATATAAAGGTAAAATAAAAAGTTGTGAAAATCGGCCAATTATACCTCATACTCCACACAGGGCAAACGTTTTAAAATTCATATCTCCTTCAAAGCCTATCCGATTCATCTAATATTCAGTACACACTTGTGGACGGCCAAGAACTAGTGCCAAACCAAACGCCATCTGGATCTAATCCAGATTCTGAATTTACAGTATACTTGAATTCAACATGAGAAACTCCATTTAATGGATATTATTGGCCATATCTCAGCTGAAAAAGACACATCATCCTCATTTGTTGCAGTAAGAAGCATATCACTATTGTCCATGACTATGAGATATGATGCAGATACACAAATATATGATGCAACTTTTGACTCTCTATCAATTCGATTACCCAGTTTCCCTATCACCTGACAAAGCACGTATTTTCTTATTATACTGTTTTGACACTACGGTCCAGATCTCTGAACTCAAGATTAGCACTATTAGCTGAGTGTTGTGATTATTAGATAATTAAAATTATTTGTACACTGTGTCTTACTGCTGTTGCATATAATACTTTTCTAATCTGACATGGTGTGTAAATAATAACAGCTGTGTTCACATATTCCCCTGCTGCACTTAAAGTGACCCAAGTCAAACTTTGAATAAAAGCTCTGTAAACAAAACTCTGTCTCTGAGTTTGGCAGCAAAGACAACATTTTAAGATTTTTAAAGTGATTATTTGTCTCCACACGTGTATTTGTGTTAGATAAGACTAGAGTTACAGGTGAATGCCTGAGGTTGCTGGCTCTAAGTCAATTAAACCTATTCTGCACCAGGGCAGGGTTGACCTCTGACCTGTGACACTCATTTTAACTAACCATCACCAGTGTACTACAAGGAGACAAACACTCCCAGCTGCTGAGGAGCTCAATAGTCTTTAACTGAAGGGGAGGAGAGGTCATCCTGTAGCAGCAGCTAAAGAAAGCTGAAAACTGTTGTGCTCCACTTGTAGGAAGTCACTTGAGACTGTTGTCTCAGCAGATACAATGAAACTGCATAATGTTTGTGCAAATTGGGAATGGTGCTTTGATTTACCAAAAAAATAGGATTAATAAAGAGTCTTATTAATGTTTTTTTGTTTTTGTTTTTTATCTCCATTAAAAGAAGATGAAGCATTTTGTGAGGTCTATGTAGATAAAATAGACTAACATAAAAATTCAAAATAATCCTACCAAATATTCCATCTTGGCGTTTGCACTTGGTTCTGTGTTTATTTTTGTCCTTTGCTGGGAACCTCTCTTGGTTGGCGTTAACCCGTTTACCCATGCATGGCCTGTCGCGCTGCCATAAATCATTTAATGTGTATGCAGACAGAAGAAAATGACAAATAACCTGACACATTTCTGTTGTGATCTTTTATTTAAGCAGCGATGCTGGTTTTCATGGGAGAGCAGATAAAATTAAAGATTGCTTTGCAGCTTCATTGTCAATTATGGTCTGCCCTGTTTGTTTAGTTGGTCTTCTCTTTGATTGGATAATGATACACTAAGCTGTAATGAGACATATACACGAACAAAGAATTTCACACACCAGCAATTATCTCTTTATGCTTTGTGCTTACTGATGAGCTGTAATCCTTTCTCTGAACAAGTACTGGTTTACTAAGATATAAGAAAAAAAGGAAGCTTAGATCAAACCAGCTATGTGCACTTTTTGTTGACTCTTCTTACCTCTGACTGGTTGCATCAGCAGCTAAAATCATTTCATTTGCTTTTATTCCCAACAAATTGAGACATTCAATTACCTTTCAAAAAAGCTGTAAATGTCAACGTGACCTTTCTTTGAGCGTATCATTGTAACCACTTAACTCAAATAAAGTAACGGCTATAATGATCTTTTTCCAAATGGTGACTTTAAAAGAAAATTTTCATTCACTGGGGGTGGGGTGGGGGGTGAGGGTGGTAAGTCTTGTGGAAACATGACAAATATTCCACCAATATGGACACCACTTGTTCAGGCAAAATACACAGGCTCAATCATTTTTACTGACTTATATTCACAACATATGCAACATACGCTTTCTTCTGAAGCCACCTGAAAATGCACACATATGCATACACATATCAGATACCCACTCACGCAGTGCAACAGTAGCAACAGCAGCTGCAGTGGGGTGCCATCACTGGTCATGTCTTCATACGTTTGATCCTTTTGACAGCGAGCTTTACTGCTGGATGAGGAAAAAAACAGCAAAACTGAGCTAATGTGTGTCTTTGTCCACCATGGGAGGGGAGAGCCTTTCTTCTCCCCAAGTACAAATCGCAAGACTTTGGCTGCATTCTCCCAGGACAGAGGGAGGCAATGGCAGAGAGAAAGATCCCAATCAGACATTGATCTGAACCAAACTAATCCCCCATTTGTGCCAATGTGACCTTAAAAAATCGGCTTAGAGCAGCTCGGTTAAACTGGACACGGTTTTCTATTTAAGTGGTCCCAGCGCAGCCCACCCTAATTTTGCCACCCACAGACATTAGCAGAAGAGAATTAAGACACATACATTCATAACACTTTTCATTACAGCGAGGGTGGGGCTGTGTGTGGTGTATCTGCCGCCCTCACACAGCGAAAAGAGCTCTACAAGATGGATAAGCCCGTGGGCCTGATGAGAGGAGGTTGGATGATATCTTGCTTTTTATCCTTTACCATTTTTCAGTGTTGCTTTTTGTTTTTTAAGTATGGAAATGGATGTTTGCTTTAAACCTATGCACTGCAGGCTCCACACAGTATATTTGTTTTTGTGAAATATACAGATATAAATATACTTTAATTCAGACTTGATGCTCCACATTGGGTATGAGCAGGTCAAAAATGTGTTAAAATGTCCAACTTTACTGCATTAAAAGGCCACAAACAGTTTCAGCCACTAGTATACTGCAGTTACAGGCGTAGGTGTTTGCTAGGCCTTACCACCACAAACTTGAGCGACTCAACTGGACCTCTTGACAAAGTTTGTGCTATTGATGACCTGTGTGTGTGTGTGTGTGTGTGTGTGTGTGTGTGTGTGTGTGTGTGTGTGTGTGTTTTAGAACTACGTGTGCCTCTGCACTGCACCCATGCAGTTTACAAATGCAGCTTGCAAACCAAGTTTGCCAGTGTTAGCTGATAACTACCCTCTCATCCAGGGATAATCTTAATCTTAAAGGCCTATCCTACCTCATACAATACTTCCGAGACTCCTAAGGGTGAAAACATGTAATGATGCCTTTTTTTTCTTTTTTTTTAAAATTAGCCATGCTTATGGTATGACTGGGCATGGGAATGTCTACCACTGGCCAGAATGCTCAGATTCACATACAGCAATTGAATGGAATAGCAATTATATTGTGTACAGACATTCATGGCCCCCAGAGGAGGAATCATCTCAACTCCTGTCACTATTTTTTTAGTGCCACTATGGTTGGGCAATATAGCCCCAAAATTATATCATGATATTTCAATAAAATTTGTGCATTTATAAATTTTTCCAATACCCTAGTATCACTGACACTATGTGAATCTATTGAAACAAAGTACCAGCAGCAGTAGCATTACATCCAGTGACACAGCATAAATCAAATGTAAGTACCACAGGTAGTGTTTTCCCTGAAAAATTTAAATACAATAAAATAACTGCTTAACAATTTAATTTAACAATAGCTAAAGCAACTTATCCATGCAACTCTGCAGGAGCTGCACAATATTGCCACATAATAAAAAATATTTTCTACCTGGGATGTTGGGTTGTGCTTTTAAACCAGCTGCTTAACACACTACAGCAAAGATATAATTTTTTCTTATCCCAGTGCAGCTAACAGCTTCACTTCTGCTTATGATTAAAGAGCATGAGCCCCAGCAGCTAATCGCAGCTCCTCTGCATCTGCTGCCCGCCTGTCTGTCTGTGACTCTGTGTAGGAGGTTAGTATATGAATAGATAGGAGGGATGTTGTAGGGAACAGCACAATGAGACAAACATTAAACAGGGTAAAGAAACATTAAAGATTTTGATCTGTATTGTGGCCCTCTAGCTGACAGGCTTGTCTGAACACAGAAGACTATTTTGAGCATGGGTAAAAAGCTTCTCAGCTTTGTCAGAGATTGTAGAGATGAACAAAAAAACAACCACAGTAAAAGCAACCATATATTGTGATTTATATGAGCACCAGTATGGCCACTACCCTCGACCGCCACTTCCAGGGATCAACGGCTAAACCAACAGCCAATAAGAGGCATTTTGGGGTTGCTGGCAGCATGCCAGGGCCCATAGAGAGGGTCCCATTATAAAGCCAGATCCTCCTATTATACAGCCTCTACCACAAAGACTCCTCTGACAGATCTCACACACAAGAATTGCACAGATAAAATGAATACGATTATGCATAGGTCTTATAGATTCTGTGAGCGTGCCTTTCATTTTGTGACTTCACTCCTGTAGGACACATGTCTGTGTAATTACAGTGCAAATGTTTATAAATACCAATTGGAATACATTTCAAAGACAATTGTCCACTTTTTTGTGTAAATATGAATGATTATGATGTTGCTGCATTGGAAATTGTGAGATTTTGTTTGAGTCTTTGGCAATTCGGCCGGGCAGTTCTGTAAACTTTGACTCTGCCCTGTGAGGTGACTGTTTATTGTTTAGTCTGCACCATTCGACAAAACAGGCCTGGCCCGTGTCCTGTCTACTACTGAGAGTCTCTGTGGGGAGGCTGTGAACGTGTGAGAGTGTCTGTGTTCCAGCACCTTCATAAATCACTCACTTGACTTCTTCTGGATGTCTTGCTGATACATCAAAAGATGAGCTATCCAAATGAAGGCAGCGGTAATCTTACCCACCTACAGCAGGAAAACTGGCAGACACTTTATCTTGAGAACAAGGCGAGGTGGCAGACGGAGGGAGATTCAACTGCTAATTCGGTCACTGGGATGCAGCAGAGTGATTCGGTTGTCATTTAGTCTCATTTACGTAAGTTAACACAAACCTAGGTTATCTGTTCTTTATGGAAATTGGAAGGAGGATTTAAAACTTAAAAACAGCACTAACATTTCATAAATGAAATAAATCAAGTTTTCCCAAATTGCTTCCATTTGAGCCAAATATTATATGACTGATGAACGATGGTGTTTGTTTGATCTGGCTCTGATACAGTCAACATGTTTCTGACAGTCAAAAAAAAAAAACCCTCATTTATTTCCATGGTACTTCTAGAGTCTGCAGTTTCCCAGCACTGTTCTCATCGCAAAAACCGAAAGCCTGCTAGAGACACACTCTCAGGGTAAATGAGGCAACTTACAAAAACCACACCACTCTTAACTTCTCAAGAGAGACAGATGCACTCGAATCCATTCTCAAGACTCTCTTAATGTGTCTCTTCAAAAGAGACAAAAGTATAAGAGCACCAATTACGGTAAGTAATCTTTTTTAGGATCAACAAAGTGCTGTTGAGATTCAAACCACAATGCGAATGCAGAAACTCCATCGAGCTCTGTGCAGGAGAGAGACGAGAGAAATGCTGATAATGTTACATTTTTGTTGTTTTAGGGTGTAATACAGTTTTGCGCAGTGCTTTTGTTGCACCTTTGAATACAAAAGCTCCTGTACTTGTTTTTTAATGCTTTATTCTTTTATGCGATGCTGTTAAACTGATTCCTCCAGATTTGTTTCTTGGGAGACCAGCTCTGCATGAAAAGACAAACACTGCCCTCTACCTTTGTAGCGTGGAAACACAGGAATACTGCACTTCTTTATTTGTCCTATTCATAAACAATCTGATGCACCCAGACTTCACTCGTGGCCTGCGATGTGTAGATATAGTTATGTATTTTGCCCTGGATGATAATCTATATTTGTGTAACAGTTTCACATGGTATTTTCATCACTTGTTTATAGAAGGGAGACTTCAGCTGACTCAGTGAGGAGTGCGGTCAGTGAGTCGTTAAATTGTTTCTTAAAAGGAACCAAAAAAGTTTAATTTGCCAACCCAATGACAATGTGATGTCTTCTTTTTTTTCCTTACCTGGGGGGTGACCCTTAGGGGAATTCATTCAGCAGGTCCAACTGAAAAAACAGCCATTGTGAAGCTGTCAGCCTGATCTGCATGTCAGCACAATATTGCATTCTCACACAGTCCTTTTTATTACTGAGGTTTTTGTAAGCAAAACAAACTTTTTCAATTAGTTTCTTTGGAAGCAAAACAACATTTGAAAAGTCCACAAGGCAAGACAGACAAAGGATGTTGGATCCAGGATATAACTGAGGATGTTACAGTGTTGCTTTAAGTTGGAATAAAAGAAAGATGGAGCAAGTAAAAATCCTCTCGCTGTTGATACTGTTTTACTACCATGCAGAAAGCTGGGAGGCAATCTTTCCATGGCCGATATTAACAAAAGGAATGCTTAGAGCAAGAAAAACTCCTGAAATTATAGAGTAGTGTTTCATCTATTTATACTTTCACACAACTTAAAATAAAACTTGGAGGAAAACGGATCCAAAGAAGCACAAACACCACACAATGACACAATAAAATTGCCATAAAAGTAAATCACAACTAACAAATAATTATTTACTAAATGACTGATCTGTTTTTAAAGAATGTTTTCAGCATGTATTTAAGATCACGTGTCCCAGAAATGAATCCTCCACATAGAGGAAGACATCGGTCCAAATGAGGATTTATGAATGGGCACCTTACAGTTGCCAACAGATAAATCCTGACACTGAGGCAGAAGCCTTAAGTACCACTTGAGATGTCACTGAGCACCTGGTACCTCTCGAGCTGCTGTATAGCTCAAAGCAAATATTTAATATAATTAGTTTACATAGCAGTGGTTGGACCCACCATTTTTATTGGGTGGTCATACCACACGTTTAGGTGCTGTTGTAGGGAGCAGAACATGGAATCGCGCTAATAAGCTAGGTCAGGCAGACAACTCGAGCTGCGTCATACATGCTTAATCATTCTCACTACACAGTATGCCAAACGCACTCCCCCAGTCTATTTGAGCCTCAAATATCTCTCCCTGTAACATGTTGGTGTGGCTGCTGCTCTGCATTCAGCACTTATGCTAAAATTCAAACTGCATTCTTCTGTTGTAATAAATCATTTATAACATGAGTTTTAGAACTTATCATTATGTTCCACAAATCTTTCACGTCTGTCTCGTTGTGAAAACCAACTAATTGCATTCACTCAAATACTATAACTTCAGCACTTCTGATGTACTTCATTATATCTGTTTCTGCTTTTTTATACTTCTGTTCTACTACATTTGGTAGGAAATATTTTACATATTACTGTACTCGTGTTTGTGATTTATTACCCTTTCCAAAAGAGCCGATTTATATTTTTCACCAGATTCTTTTCTTTGCATACTCATTAATTATCTCATGCCACATCAGATTTATTTGGAGGGGCACAAGCACTGGGCCAGACCTGTGAACTTTGCCCTATTAGCTAGTAAAAACTGATTCCACAAATGTAATACACAAAAGCAAACGTTCATCTAACATGACAGATTTTACTTCGTGAACCTGTTCACAGCATTCTTTTTTAACCTGTAATTATGGCCAAGCCCTAGAGAGAGAGAAAAAAAAAAAAAAACTTTCATTATGCAGCGTGTTCAGCCTCAGCTCTAATCATGTGGTCTTCTGTTAAATCCTTCACAAATCTTTTAAGACACACACCAAACCGCAGCAAGATGACAAACACACACTCAGTCTTGATGAGCCTGTGTTCTCACCTGATCTCAAGACAAACTCTATCTGTGGCAGGCCACTTTCTCATAACCATTATATTTATTTCAGAGGTGACAGCTCATCATGTCTAACCCCCCGCCCCACCCCACCCCACCCCTTTCCCCCCCACAGCCATCTGGTTTCCATGGTGTTGGTTTGTGGCTGTGTGCCTGTGTGCCTGTGGCAGCTCCTGGGGAGGTGACCTATTGCTGCAGATGGGGACCAGCTACAAATGACAATGACCTCAGGGTGGCACTAAGAAAAATCCCTGTCATTTCTGCAATCAGCCTGACCTGCCATTTGGCCTGCAGGGAGATTAAAACCATCAGTCTTGCAGAAAAACTCATCTTCAGGTGGTAATGGCTTTTCTGCACCTTTTAATAAATGTGACCGAGAGGATGATATTCTGTCAATAAAAGTGATCAAATTATAAATTACAACTTGTAGCATTTATGTTTAACTGCTTATTTATTAGTTCTGTAGCTGTAGATGTAAAACTCATCAAAGCAGCACCTCTGCTCTGCTGCTGGCTCCATGTGGGAGGTCAGCTTAGTAACCTGACTCCACCTCAGCCCTGTGTGAAGGAGGTGGGCCAAGATATGGGATTATAAGGAAGCATTCAGGGGAATTTGACATGGTTTATTGGAGGGCTAAAATGATTTCCGGACTTTTCCTTTTTTGTCTCCGTTGGGCCTGAATTGATTCATAGAATTCTAATCTTTTCTAAATTCCCGTTTTCACTTTCTCAAAATTTATAATTGCATCCCTAAAACTTGTAAATTCTTGTATTTTTGGCTAGATTGTTTCTTTCAGCATTTCTTGATACTTTATTTCATCCTCTAACTCTCTTAGTTCAATGAGCTGTTACTGATGCTGGCGCTTTGGGTGTTTCAAACTCGCTTGATTTTGGGTTCGGGTTAAAGGTCAGGAGGACTGGACTGTTGGTATGACCTCCTGTAAACACTGTCACCTATGGCACTCTATGAATCATTCAGTAATCTGACCTTCTGGAGCTGGATGCTCACCAGTCTGCATCATGGCAAAAGTAATTTGAGTTGATTTCATGCAGAAATATGTTTGTATTCTGAGTGTCTGCAAACAGATATCAAAGTTAGCTGCTCTAAATCACAGCATGTCATGTTTTAAAATAGCTTTACACACTTTGTTGTGTAAGCCAACATGTTTTCTGGTTTGTGTGTGATCAGAGTTGCTGTTCTCTTCCACGGGATCCATGTTTTGCATTCCAAACATGTAGTGTTTTATGGCTTTTGGTGTCGGTGGTGGGGAAAAAGCCAAAATCCAGGCTCCGTCTGCTGAAGTCATTAGGCTGCTGATGGACAGCCTCTGAAATATTTTACTGTTAAAGGCCCAGTGCCCAGGCACTCCCGCCCTCTCCCATGTGGACCCCCACATCCAAGCCTCAGTTTGTACACACAAAGTGCAGCTGCATGCAAAAACAGAAGTATACCCAAGGGATACTTAGTGGGCTATATACCCATGCTTTTCACTGAATGACACCAAACATATCTCAACTCAAAGCATAACACATCAGGCATTTCAGCTCATACACACAACACACGTATGCCTCATATGAACTCAGTAATACATTTAACAGTTGTCAGTGCCCCAAAACCTAGAAACTACGTTCCAAGCTGCATCACCTTCATGCCCCATTTATAAATCTTTGCTTTGAAAGGAACAGACCCCTGAACCCCCATCGTAGTCCAGCCTGCAGGAGGACTGTTTCCCATGGGCAGGCATGGGGGAATGATCCGGGCACAGACACAGAGGTCATCTTGTTGACTGCAGAAAACGAATGGTGTGCTCATCTGCTGATTGACTAGCATGAAAATCCGTCACTGTTGCCCTGATTTTAACCACTTTCACAGAGGTGTCTGCTAACCTCTAACCCTGTGGCCACGAGGGGACTATGGCAGATCCATGTAAACACACACATGCATACCAACAAATAGACTGTGGTTTACGGCTTATGTAAAACCTCCCAGTTAAACATGACTCATTTATGTTGTCAGGCTAGCAGGAACAACCAAGAACAGTTTCAGTATCGCTGCATCTGTAAACAATGGAATCTTGTAGGTAATTGACTGAAGATCATCAAAGCATCTGACAGTGACACATACTTTACTGGAAGTGTTTTCCATTACAGCAACAAATTTACTTCTAATGAAAATGTCAAAGCATTTAGTCAGCCAGGATTTAACAGCTGGAGGCTAGAGTGGAGTGGTTTGTTGATTTGTGGAAATATGATCAGTAGTGCATAACCCAATGGATGCAATGAGTAAAAATGAAGACATATATAATGTGAAATTTATCAGAACAGGGGTGTTTATTCATCTAACCTTTGGGAAAAGTCCTTATATCAGGCATTCTTAGCAGAGGTGTCATGGCGGGGGCTGCAGAGTTCATGACGCTAAACAGACTCCAGATGTTGAAGGAGAGCAGAGGACAACAGTGCACGAGGCATGACAGCAAGAGAGTATACAAGCAAGAGACGCTGCAGGCCCCCAGGGCCCCACAGGGGACATGACTAACCACTGGGTCACATCCGTCTCCTTCTTTCAACATAAAGTCATTCCTCTTTTTCCTCCTCTTCCTTTGCAACACTACAATGTGTGTCAAAGCCCTTCCTGGCAGCATTCCTCCAACCTCCTCTTCATCAATACTGTATCTGCTAAATTTACTATTTCCGCTGCCAATTTGGTTCAAATCTACTCCTTTATTCTATGTTTCATCCCTTTCCTGCACCCTTCTCTCTGCTTGTGGCCAGTGTTGAGCATACTCAGCTTCTTCACAGTGATGCCTCTGTCTGTGGATTACAGAGGAATTTATTTACTGGAAACATGAATGCAAATTAATGCAGGACTAGGTTTATTCTTGCTCAAAGAGCTGGCTTGTTTTCCCGACAACCTTATGTAGCGGAAGAAGAGAAATCTGCAGTTTGCATCAGAGGTCCTGTAAAACATTCACATGCACAAACAATCCTGTATTTCCATTACATTTTGATCAAAGGTCTCAACTTGATAAAGCAATTCTGTTTGCAGGTACAAGAATCATATCAAGTTATTTATTTGAACAAGTGTTTTATATTTGCACATTTATGTAAATGTGAGCTGGATAAGTTAACATAGACTGGTGATTTCTGGAATACATTTTTCCATCAGAAGGAATGATGTCGGCTATTGGTGGCTTGGATAGCGGTACGCACACACACATACACACAGACACAGAAACGCACAGACACACACAAACACAAACACACAAAGGTGCTGGAAATCTGTGTTACACTGCCATCTACAGAGACACACAGCTATGTCCTATAGCATCACTTTGACACAGGATTCATCTCTATTACTGCTGCACATGTATGTTTCTCGTGCATGTCGATGCTACAAATAAATTACAGCTATTTTTGTCCAATTTAGGGAAATGACCAATTTAAACCAGGAAAAAATAGGTTGCAGCTTCAGTCTGTTTCCATTAAAGTCTGACTGAAATAGGACACATATTTGAAAATAAAAATTTATGCTGCATAAACAGTTACATATGAATGTGTGAATAGCCAATTATTGGAAAAAAAAACCCCAAAACCTTACAGGCAAAAAGCTTTAAAACTGCATCCTGTCACCAGTTATTAACTCAGTCTCTGAACAGTGCTGTAGTAAACGCCGGAGTTCATTGTTTCTAATTCAACTGAATTCCCTACTGACTGGTTAGAAGCCTGGAAAGAAAATATGCATGCAAGCAAGATTACAGGAGGGAATATGTGCTAAGGTGCATAGATAAACCACAAAAAGAAGATGATGATGACATAATATACAATATAAATAATGCACAAAATGCTGATGTAAAGCCACCTTACAGTGTTTACTTTAGGGTTACATCTTGCCACCCTAGTCTTATCTAAACAAATACTTATGGTAATGTGTTTACTCCAGGCAAAGCAATCGATTTCCTTATCATGAAGGACTATTCAGAGTCCACAGGTGGGCCAATAGATTAGGGAAATGAGGAACTGCAATGCCACGGAGACGATAACATATATTCTAAAAAGCTTAAATGATACCCTTGACAGGATTTGGGTCCCCTTTATCAACCATTTGGGCAATTTTAAATTTGAAGAACTGATAAAAGGAAGCCAGGAGCAATTTGATTATGCTTAAAACGTAATACATATTTACATTAGGGTAAGAATAAAAAATATCCAAAGGATCACATTAATTTATGGATTTTGTTGTGTATGTTTGCGTATTTAGTGCGTATAAATGTGTGCCACTGATTGACAATGGCATTCATACGTAGAGTTGGACATGAAATTCCCATTCTCATGAAACTGCAGCGTGTAACTGGAAGATGCCTGATTGAACACATCTTCCTTCCTTCCTCAATCCCACCTGATTACTGAGCCGGCTTCCACTGACCCTGCCTCAGACAGAGTCACTCTGGCCCATTGTGACTAAGAGACTTCAATCAGAGCAGTGAGCCGCAGCTGTAATGACTTCCATCACACGAGGAAATTGGACCAAACTTTGGGGTGTTTGACTTTGCGACATGTAACAACGCACAATCATACAGGTATGCATGGGCTCGCTCACACACACACACACACAGATACACATGACATTCAGAAACAGCTCATGCTCATTTCTATTCTTCATTTCTCTTATCACTATTTCAGCACTTCAGCAACAACAAAGATGCTTCAAAATAAAGGATTGGCCATGTATTTCATTTTCTCTGTGGCTCAGACCAATCCTATTATCCCCAAAGGGCCACAAACACATCAACCCCCTGCCGTTCATCCTATCAAAATCATGGGATAAATCAGGAAAGAAAACATTTTAAAGGCGGACAAGGATTTAGTGATTTGTCTAGTAATTAGGATTTGTATGTGATCAAGCCTTTCACTGCTGTTGGTAAAACTGAAAACAGAACAGACAAGATATAGAGTAGCATTGCCACTACAGGTACAGGTCCCAGCAAGATGACATGCAGACAGGTTTTTTCTGCCTTTAAAAATCTTCCTACTGCCAAAAATCAGCTGTCAGCTGAGCGGTGTTGTGTTGGTGGCCAGAGGGAAATATTTATGGTCAAGGTAAACTATTGATAGTTATATATGCAATCATCAAAAGATTTGAAAGCTTGCTAAAGAAGTTTGTGTTACTGCAAAGCTCCAGTCCAGATGTTCGCAGAGAAGGAGGAGGTGGAAAGACAAATATTAGTCTACAGGAAAGCTCAGAGGAGTGGGCTTTGGGTTTGGAAAAACATCAACAATGAAAGACTGAACAGAAAAATCTGGTGAATGAGGAGATAAGGGGAACAGAACACTTGTTCCAACCAAGTTTTGACAGAGGCATTTTAGGCTGGGAAGATTCTTTGTTGAAGTATATAAACTCAAAAAAAAAAAAAAAAAAACATTTCAAAATGGATGTTTACTTTGTGAAAACTTTAGTTTCTTAGCAAAGCTGTTCTTTATGTATTTATGCAGAGGGACTAAAATGGAGGAGCGTGTTCATAAAGTATAATTTGTGGTGGGAAAAACAGGGTCAGCAGCCTGCAAGGGAGCGTCATTATTTTATAACCACATGGAATTTATTTTAATCAACCACATGGAAACTATAAAAGGTGTTATCTTAGATCACATCCCCAAGGATATCTATTTCTAAAGGATAAATTATACAGAAGTCTAGTATCTATGGTATATACAGGCCTTTTTATCATTTGAATATATGAAGGAATCAAATATGTCAGAAGAAGTGTGAGAGAACCTTTATCTCTTTAAATCTGCAGGCATCATTAGGTATGTTATCTGAGCAGATTTGAATATATCTGCACATGTGTTAAATCATCTAGTCACATGTCAGGTTAAGAAGTTTGGCCAACACAACTTCAACTTCCCTTGACCCCACAAATAAAGTCAGTGTGAACCTATGCTATTGTCACAGCCCCCCCCCCCTCCATGTCAAGGTCATACTGGTCAAATAGTATGTGAAGTTTATAGGGTGACCTCCTCAAGACACCTTGGTCATCTCCACTCACCAATAAACCAACCGAGAGAACCACCTACACTAGAGTGAACCAGACTCACCGTGCCTCTGGGGCCCTTTCGAAGGCAGGGCTCTGGGTGTTAAGTGACACCGAATTGAATTAGCAAATAAAATGGACAGGCTGTAGCAGGGTAATTTACCATGTCAGCGCAAATCAAATTATCACTGAGGTGCAGATGGCAGTGTGTCCATTACTACAGCTGAACTGGTAAACGCAGGTCGTCTTTATCTTTAGTCTGCCAATTTCCTTCTATTTGTTTTGTGTCGGAGGGAGTATGTTAAACAATGATGATAAAATAATCACTGATCAAACAAGATTACTGATATGGTGTTTAAGAAGCCACTTAAAGGAGGCCTGCCAGAAATTTTCTGCATTGTTTTGTGGTATCATAGGTCACATTTTGGGAAACTGCAGGTTGCTGTGAATTTGCTGGTTTCTACCAGATTAGGAAAAACCTAGTTCAAAGTGGAAACAAGCCTATAAAGCTTGCACCAATGCTAGAATCACTGTGGTATGGTGGTACAGTACTTTAGGCTAAGTGCTAATGTTGACACGCAGCCTTGTGTCTTAAGACACTTATTTAGCTGATCAAAGATGACACAGTTTGACAGGAATAAAATAGCTTTTTTGCAAAGCTATTAGCTGAAAATTGGGCATATCTCTGCAAATGGAGAAGTGGAGGACAAAAGAAGATGTTGCAGGCCTAAAAAAAAAAAAAACTGTCTACAGCAGATGAACAGTATCTGAAAAAGTACCATATCCTTAGAAACAGAAAAATGTCCAACAAAGCCCTGACACAGGACCTGAGAGATGCAGCGAACCCTTCAGCCTCATCAGAAATGGTCTCAGTGGAAGGGTGGCTGTCAAGAAGCCATTCTTAAGGAAGGGAAACAGGGAGACAAGGCTGAGGTATGCCAAATTACATACTGTAAGACCTGGACTGAAAACCAGTGACAACAGGTTTTGATGAATCAGTGAATTGAATTGGATGAAATTGTCGGTTACAGTTAGAGAGAGGAACAACAGCGAGTGTCTACAGCCGTCTGTAAGCCATGGTGGAGGCTCTGTCATGGTTCGGGGCTGCATTTCAGTCAGTGGTGTGTTGGGGATCTTGTCAAAGATGATGGAATTCTGAAAAATATTTTGATCCACTGCGCAATACCATCTGAAAAGCATCTGATTGGAACGCCTTCATTTTTCAGCATGACAGTGATTCCAAACACACCACGAATGCAGTAACAACAAACCTGGATAGTAAAACATGGAGTCTTTATTGAAGCAGTGTTCATCTTGACAGAGAATGGGACTAAAAAGGCAGCCAACATCCAAGAAAGAGCTTTGAATCCTGGAATCCTGGAGAACTATTTCTGAAGAACATTTAAAGAAATAACAAGAAAGCTTCATAAGAGAGTCCAGGCTGTGTTGAAGAACAAAGGTGGTCATAGCAAATATTGACTTTCTAAACTGATTTTGGCTTATATACTATATTTCCATCTATCTTTGCAGATCCAACAAATTACTGCATGTTTCCCATTTTCCTAAATATAAAAAAAAACAAAAAAAAACAAGAAGCACTGAAGAAACATCCACCAAGGCAGCTCACCCTCTGGGCAGCATTACTTTTAAGGGAATAGAATTGTATTTTGTATATATTCATTTTGTTTAATTTGTTCTTTTTCAACTTACTTTAAGAAGTTTATAGTGCAGTAAAAACAAAGTGCACAGTGCAGGCTTCTGTTATTGTTAAACCAATTTACTTGACATAATTTTGAGCATAATTATTTTGTATTCTTTTTTGATTTATGTGGATTCATTCTCTTGACAATATTTTTTTTAAAAGATATAACGCATTTTAGGGTCAACTCGAAAGAAACACAAATGTATAACGTCAAAGTGAGGTCAGAGGTCAAATGTGACATGTTATCTGGATGCAAACCTAATGACCTAATGAAAGTTTGACCTTAAAGAATTCAATTCAATTCAATTCAATTCAATTTTATTTATATAGCGCCAAATCACAACAAACAGTCGCCTCAAGGCGCTTTGTATTGTGGGTAAAGACC
>JASGAU010357937.1:0-29803 GCA_030220045.1 Australoheros facetus
ATATATATATATATATATATATATATGTTTATATATATATCTTGGAAAAATAAATAGAAACTGCATGACCAAAGCTTAACACACAGTTGCAACATCAGATGAATACCTTTACAGGTTGTGTTAAAACACTCTGACACAGCTCAGTTATTTTGACCTTGTCATATTCCCTTAGACTAAGCCAGGAAAATGGAGCTTCCAGTCCACTCTCTAAATCTCTGTGGACATAAATCTCTCCTCAATTCTGTCTGACTTTCAGGGACATTTGTCGGCAAGGAGGCTAAAAGAAGCAATTTCCCTTAGGCCACAATTTCACTTTATTGCCAATAATCCCAGCCACATGGCTGAAAATAAGCAGATAGTGTAGAGGAGTTTATATATAGCCGGTTAGGGGTTTCTTATTAACAGTTATAGATATAATACCAACAATTACAGGTGCTCTTATTTTGGTCAGCTAAAGTAAGGCACATTGGGCATTTAATTTAAAATTCAACAGAGATCGCTGCATAAAGTTTATGTTGGTTTTATTACTATTTAAATATTGCTCATTCACAAACAACAACAGCAACAAAATAATTATATTATATACTATAATTACCTCAGTGGCACTGACTTTTCATTGAGACCAGCTTTTTATATCCTGTAAAATTGCCTGGTCTGATTAGTCTCAGTTTCTGCTGTAGCATTTAGATGGTAGGTTCAGAATTTAGCATAAAAAAACATGAAAGCATGAATCCATCCTGAATCAGGCTCCTGCTGGTGGTGTGATGGTGTGGGGGATATTTTCTTGGCACACTTTGGCCGACCTGACTTTTGCTGCCCACCATGTCCATGCCTTTATTACCACAGTGTGCATCTTCTGATGGCTGCTTCCAGCTTGATGACAAACTGTGTCACAAAGCGCAAATCATCTGAAACTGTTTGCTTGAATGTGGCAGTGAGTGTACTCAGAGC
The DNA here is from genome assembly GCA_030220045.1 of Australoheros facetus. Taxonomy (NCBI): domain Eukaryota; kingdom Metazoa; phylum Chordata; class Actinopteri; order Cichliformes; family Cichlidae; genus Australoheros; species Australoheros facetus. The sequence continues at coordinate 952 of JASGAU010357937.1, forward strand.
TCTTTTGAGATGTGGTGGAACAGGAGATTTGCAACACTAATGTGCAGCCAACAAATCTGCAAACATCCATGTTCATCAAAGGATAGAAAGTTTGCATATGGCTGTACTGGCTTTGTTCTGATGTAAGCATGACTGGATTTTGGGAGGTTTTAAGTGATAGATTTTTAAAAAAAAGACACACAAACCCAAATTCTTACTTTTTTTCGACAGATTTTATTGTGGTTGTTTTTTTTTAATGTTTGTTCTTTAGTAGTGGTTCCTCTTACATTGGATTTGCCGTATGGGTAGAGGCAATATTGCACACAAACATCAGAAAGCACTAAGGAGTATTTTCACTTGAAACTAATTCCTATAGGTTACACATGAGTTTGGGAAAAGGGGCAGAGAGAATGCAAAGATCACAAGACAAATATACCACACAGCTGCAGACAAACATTATTAAAGTTCTCCCAAGAGAAAGATAAGGAGAAAAGGCAGATAAAGAGACAGAGAGAGAAAAAGAGAAAGTGTAGAGAAAGAAGAGAGAGAAAAGAGAAATGTCAGTTCAAAGTTTGTAGGTTGCTGTTTGCTTGACAGTAAGGTTGTGGTGTTAGCTTGAGGTTCTCCTGCAGGAAAACTGGTCTATAGTCGTATCATGAACACCTGGCATCACTTGACTAATATCTTGTGAGGTTGGTGTGTTGACTGAAGAGCCCAAAATCTCAAAGCCTGTTGTGAATTGGTAAATGTTTCTTCAGAAGCTGACCAGGTAAAATTAATCTGCCTCTGTAGTGTTAGTTTGGTATGTGTCATGTTTGTGTTTAAAGTGTCTAGTTTTTGTTTTACATACTTTCATCTGAAACACACAAGTCACTCATTTTCACCTCTGTGCGCTGCCCCTCCTCAAGAAAAAGCTTCTACTAGAAGCCGATTCCATTTTCATTTATGGTTCTTTTTTTTTACCCTTCATATGCTGATGTCAACCTAAAAATCTACAATGTGCTGCATTCAGTATCATGTTTATATTAACACTGTGCCACTGGCAATCCCTTGGAGTTAGTGTAGTATACATACGTCATGGCACGATTTCCAAAAACCATACAATGCTCCTCAAATGTGTTTGTTTAGCCTACATAGCCCTGTTGTTCTTAAAGCAAATTTGAGCAAAATCCCAGTGGAAAAAAAAAAAAAGAAGTACTAATTTATCATAACTCATGCATGTCTTCCAGCCACTTCATCTGCCACAAAGCTATTTATAATTATAGTACAACGCTTTAGAAAAACAAGACATTTTAGGATTTATGAAAATATCCTGCTTCACCAGCTTTCCAGTGGGAAAAGGCTAGCTCCCCCTGTTGCGCATTGATTACATACAAAACATTTATAAGAAATAAGATCAGATATTTGCTTCTAGAAATAACCTAAAATATGTAAATAAATTGAAAAGCAGAAATAAAAGGCATTCTTCTTTATAGGTTTCGCAGATGTGACAAAGACAGGGGAAAGTATTACGAAGCAACTTCCTGTTGCACAGTGTAAAAGGCTGCCCAGATAATCAAGCATAATTACTGAAATTGGACATAATAATGTATCATTTATACATGGGCAACAGCGTAAACCAGACAAAACCAGACACTTTTGGAATAAATAAATAAATAAATTAAAACTCAGCTCAGAAACAGAAGCAACGGTTTCATAATAGAGGGGCAATCCGACTTGCCCGTGATGAATAAGATAAATTAGACATCACAGTGTCAATCACTGTTGGTGTCCCTTCAAGTTAAATCCTATTTGCCATTATTCAGCTCTATAACCATTTAACTGTCATTCTTGGGATTGACTTTTGTTGCTCAGAGCCACCTATCCACCTGTCTCAAGATCTGTGCCGCTTCTCATACAGTACATTCACTTTGATTCCCTAAGGCAGTAACAGAAAACAGTGTTCTTTATATCCTTTGGTGTGGATAACAGACTTTTTTTTTTCTTTTCAAAACATAACAGATGTAAAGTAGTTGTGTTTGTTGAAAGTGGTCAAGCTGATTGAAAGCATTCTTATATATGATGCGGGGATGCAGATGAAACTCAATACATCAACAACATCATTTTTTTGAACTTCACCAGACTCAGCATAACTGGACAATCATAGCTTGGCTGGTTTATTTGGTTTCTTATCTCCCCAGTATTCCATCTACATGAAACATCACCCTTAGCGTGAACTCCTTCAGAGCTAATCTGTCTTAGTGTTAGTAAGTCCTCATTGCAGATATTTATTTCATTCTGTGTTAAGTGTTTGCTTAGGCTTTATGCTACATCGATTGGTTTTCTTGCTTAAAATTGGGACCCTTCTTGATCTCTCAAGGAAGAGGCCTACATTTCTATCTTACAAGCTGGGAAGGATTCGTCCTGCATGACGACAGTGCTGCTGCTGGCCAGTACCATGATGTTCAGCTCCTGCTGCTTGTCGTGAGTCTCCTGGTACCACTCTCTCATCACATCGGTGTCATGGGTTGGAATAAGCGTGACCTGACACCAGGGACAAAGAGGCTTTTAAACTCAAGAAATTGAAATGGTATCTTGAATTTAACTAGTAAAAAAACATGTAATTTTCTTAGAGGCAGAGATTGTTAACTTTTATTATATCACATTATAACATTCTAATAATACTTGATGCTTACTTGCATATTGTTTCCCCACTGGGATTTTCCTTCCAGCAAAGCATCAAGGACAGCCCGACTGGGTTCCTGAGCTGTCTGGTCATTGCCACTGACTACATAGTAAGAAGACCGCACACATTTAAAGAACTCAGCATCCACATTTTTGGCACTGCAGTGATTGGGGATGTAAACCAAGTCCATGTACATAGGAGGACAGTTTGGTACCTTTCCACTTCCTATACCTGAAAGGTATACATTTCTCTTAGATGACATTCAAAAAATATGAGAAAATAATGTGCAGCAAATAGATGTTAAAAATTGATAGTGCATATAAATATATATATATATATATATATATATATATATATATATATAGTACTCACCTGATGTGGTGCTTTTTACACCTCTGGAGGCAGAGGTATTGGTTGCATTTTTGGCATCTTTCCCTTCTCCGACACCCTTCTTTGGAGAGGCTGTCTTTGAGTCTTTCACTTTTGATAGACCACTCTTTCTAGATGGTGATGAAGATTTTTTTAAAAGTTTTTTCTTGTTGGACTTCTCTCCTCCTTCTGTGTTTGCATTGTGAAGGTTTTCTTCAGCCTTGAGGGCCTCTGGGTCCACCATGCAAACATCATGGTGACCTGAAGATGGAGCGGGGTCCCTGAGTGCAACCGGAGGAGGATCAGCATGCCTATAGGTGAGGGTTCTGTCAGTAGGCAGAGTCTCAGAGTCATCTTCGGAGTCAATGTTCGCATCTGCTGTAATGGATGGGCACTCTTCTGTCCCCGGTGGAACATCTGAATCTGTCTGGGAGGGAGCAGATTCACTAATGGATGTTGGTGGGGTCTCCTCACATTGTCTGGTGGAGAGCTTACCTCCGGGTGGTGGAGGCCCTCCTCCTGACTTGGCCAGAGGCTTCTCCTCATCCAAGGCATTCTCTTCATTGATGAAATATTCCAGGGGGTTAGGGTTGATGAAAGATGGGGAGAGTTCTGTTTTGGGGTGACGGTACTCACATGAAGTAACTAGGCAGAGGTCGACATCTGTCTTAGATGGAGCACAGGGACTCCTCTTATTGTAGTCTGGGTCCTTGGAGCCACAGGCAGAATTATACTGATCAGAGGAAAGTGGTAGATGTGATGGGGAAGGAAGTTTAGGACTCACAGGGGATTTTTTCTCAAGTGTAGAATCCCCACATTTAAAGGGATTTGTCTCCTTTGCCTGGAAAAGTGTCTCTTCTTTTGAAAGGGCAAAGGAAGAGGATGGGGAAGTAGCTTTAGGAGGTGAGGGCGACTTGTCATATTTCTGGTAAGTGTCATATTTATTAACTATATCCTCCACAGGTGGTGAAATGGGGCTGGTATTTTCTTTATCTGGTGGACCTTCCAGCACAGGGGATGGTTCAATGGAATGGGGGGAATGGGTGAGAGAGCTTGCTTTGGGGGTGATTGGAGACTTATCTGTTTGCTCAACCACAGCACGTGTCATCTCTGTCATTTGGCATGGGGTTGTTGCAGAGGGAGTGGACTGAGATGCATCTGACGGGGTTGCAGAAGTGGCACGAACTGAATCGTTCTCTTCAAAAAGTGAAGAATTTTCCACTGCAGAGATTGTGTCTCCAGATGCTCTTACATCCATTCCATCTGAAGGGCTGTAGTCAACCTCAGTTGGGCCATTTTCTGTAGCACGTAAGCTGCTGCCCACTGACGGGTGCTCTGGGGACTGCTTACTAAAGTCCAGGGCTAAGGAATGGTCAGGGGATTCCTGACCAAACTCTATAGACATGGTAGAGTGCTCTGGGGATTTTGTATCCTGTGTATTTGTCCTGCTTTTTGTTTTGGGAGAGATGTCTGGGGAGATTGACATAGGCCTTGGGCTATCATCCTTGGTTGGAGATCCTTCAGCCTCATGAAAAGTGGTTGGGGTCTGAACCACAGAGACAGACAAAGAATCATCTACTTCCGTTGAGTGAGGAGAGCCCACTTCAGCATGAAGGGAAGGAGAGTCAGTGGTTGGTTCTGGCAAGGAGCTGGTGGCCAAGGAAGCAGTGGATGCTGACGCTAAATGTGAAAATGTGTCCTCTGCTACCACTTCCTCCAGAGGAGTTCCAGACTTGTCTGATGTAGTGCCTTCTGAAATGGACATTTTACTCTCTTCTTTGAAAGCTGTGAAATGGTTGATGTCTGATTCATGTTTTGTCAGTGGTGCTGAAGACAAGGCTGAATTGATGTTTTCTCCAGCTTTTTTAGGATCCATATCAAAGAGGGACTTTTCCTTCTTTGTTGGGGAATCAGGTTCAGGTGATGGCGAGCTCTTTGGTGAGGACACTACCCTCTCTCCTGGGGAGGAACTTTCTAATTCCTGCTCATGAGGCTCTGGGGTAACTCTGTTGGAGGAATCTTCTTTATCACTTGTGACCTCCACAATTACTGGACCCTGTTCTTGCCTTTCTTCCGATGCAGTTGGGAGAGCTCCCACTTTTTCATCTACTGGTGACTGATAGTAAGGAGTGTGACCAGATGACTGGGGTGAATTAGCACCTTCTAATGTCTTATCATCTGGGCTAATGGAGGAATCTGCTGTTGCTCTGGTGTACCCTGTCAATATGGTGGACAGTTCTATTGCAGTAACAAACACTGATGGCGAATCAGATATATCCTTGTGGTCCACTGAGGGGGATCGCACAAGTGGTACTGTTGTGGATACTGAACTGAGTTTAGTTGAGTCAGCATCATATTGAGCTGTGGAAAAACTTTCAGCTTTCCCTGCAGAGAGAAACTCCTTAGAGAATTTATCTTCTTCTAGAGATGAAGGGGGAGATATTGTAGAAGCAGAATGGTTGTAGTCCTGACCTTCCGTGGCATCGCTCTGAGAATCCTGAAGTGGAGAGAGGTTCTTTCTGTCAGACTGTCTGTCAGATGCTGATGTCCCAAACCTGCCAGCATCCTGTGATGGAGACTTTTTCTCATCATTGGTGGCTTCATCACTCATAATGTCCCTGGGAGTCAACATCTCATCCATCGGAGTAGGCACACTAGAGATTTTAATGGTGGACTGAGTGTGGCCAGATGTGACAGTGTAATCTTCAGGAGGTTCGTCTCTGTTCTCTTCATCAGAGGCTGTTGAGCTCTCAAAGCCAACTGGAACCATTTCATCATGGATAGATGCAGCTGGAGACACTGGTGAGGACACTTTAGGTGATGCTGATACAAACAGATTTTGTTTTTCTGTTCCTTTTTGACAAATAAGCTCATTTTCTACATTTTTATTTGCCACATCGTTGTTATTTTCAGCACCCTCTTCTTGTTTCAGTTCAGCATGTTTGTCTTGGTGTTGTTCGGCACAGGGAGGAATATTATTTTTATCCAATTCCACTCTCTGTGGTTCATATATTTCTTCAGTATCTCCTTTCTCTTCATAATCAGCTCCCTCAGATGTCTCCTCCATGACAGTGCCCTCATCTTCAAACTTCTCCGATACACTGCCGTTGATTTTTCCCTTAAGTACTTGTTCGTCTGGAGTCTCTCCATTGTCTCCTTCCACCTCTGTTGTGGTTATACCCTCATCAACAGACTCTAATGCCTCAGGTGATTCTTTGGTTTGAATCACTTCTTCATGGTGTATCATCACAGTCTCCTGTTCCACATTTTGTTTAACTGTTGCATCATCCTCCATCAACTCTTCGGCTCTGAGCTCTTCAAAGTCCTTAGTGAGGTCCTCTGGTGAGGACATCAGAGATCTTTCTTCTTCTGGATCCGCTGCCACTGGAGCAGCACTAGCTTCCAGTTTGCTGGCATCCTCTTTTGTCTCCTTCTTTGTCACCTTTGCCTTTCCTTTTTCCTTTAACTTTGATGGACCTCCTGAGTCTTTCTTTGAAGCGTCGTCCTTTTTCAGAGGCTTTGGTTTGAGAGTCTTTTCTTCACCTGCAGTGAATGTCTTTTTTATTTCTTTTGATGGCCTTTTGACATCTTTCTTTTGCTCTTTCTTTTCCTCTTTCTTCTCTTTCATAGGTGAGTCTCTTCTGACATCCCTTCTTATACCTTTCTTTATGATTTCTTGTTTAGGGGTGTCATCTTTTTTTGCTGGTTCTTTTTTAACCTCCTTTTTCTTTTCCACAGAAACTTTGACCTCCTTTTTAACAGTCTTCTCCTTTTCAGTTTTGAGTTTCTTTTTTTCTGGGGTTTCATTTTGGTTTGTTTGTTCTACCTTTGCTTTTGATTCTTTCTCAGGTGCTTTTGCCTTTTTCAGTGGGACCTTTTCTTTTTTCTCTGTCTTTTGTGTTTTTTCTTGAGATGATTCTGCATCTGTCTTTGCCTTTTCTGGTGGTTCCTCAGTCGACTCCTTCCTGATGTTTTTGGTTGGTGAAGGCTTTGGGGTAGACCTTAGGCTCTCTTTGCTGTCTGTTCTGTGTTTCATCTTGGCTTGCTTCAGTGTCGGTGTTGACGGCATGTTAGAAAACATCGTTTTTTGAGTAAAAACTGGCTGTTTCAAGAAGTCCAGGTGCTTAAGCTTTTCTAAGCCTTCAAAAATGTGGTGCTGGGTGGCATTTCCAGGAAAGAGAACACGCACAACCTTGTCTGAGGGATTTGCAGGATGCCACACAATGAGTGAAGCAATAGAAATCATGTGAGAGAGAGGGAACTCAGCTTCTTTTCCATTCGGAAGCAGGATGGAAGTGGTGTCCTTTTCATTTCCTGTCCACTGCTTCATGAAGTGCTGCATCTCCTTGCTGTTCTTTGATGGATTAAGCACATACATCTCAAGCTTCCCTACACCCATTTTCTGAAAAAGTATGATTGGTTCTATAGTGTTTCCTACAGATCTATGCAAAGGCTCAGTCCTTAAATTTAGCTTAGTAAGAAACTGCTGAGTGAAAGCGGCTTCCTCAACATTTCTGCGCACTCTGTAATTCGGTTCAGGGTTATCCAGATTTTCCGGAAGATTCACAAATACAATGCCAATATCTGGAGAAATCATGTTCTTCACCCAGTCGCTGTTAGCTGTCGAACCTTGAGACTGTTCCTCCTCGAGCTCTGCAATCTTCCTCTGCAGCATGCTATTGATACCTGGAAGATTGTCGTCACCAATGTGGGTCAAGAGGATAGAGTCTACCCGGTCTAGATGTCTCACCAGCTTCCAGAAACATGACTTCCTGTCTGAACCTCCGTTGATGAGCATGTTGAAGCCGTTGACAGCAAAGAGAGCAGAGTCGCCGCGACCTCCAGGGAAAATGTAGCAGCATGGTTTGGAGAGCTTGAGGAATCCACCTGAGGTTGGTGGTTCTAACATGTCAAAAGGAGTTGGGATCTCTACCGATTCAGATAAATACTCTGTGAACTCTGAGAGGCCCTCCATTTCAGGGAGGATGAGAGCGGAGTGTAGCTTTATGTTAATGAAGTCCTGCAGATTATGTTTGTCCAAGTTGGAATTTTTCCAGTCACCTTGTTCAGGGCAGGAGAGAGTGAGGTTGGCTTTGTTTGCTGGGTGAATGGTGCTGAGCAATTCACCAATCTGGGCACAAGAAAAAGGGAGTGACTTTTAACGGAATCAGAAATGAATTTCAGATTCAGTATGTATCAGTAATTTTAGAAGTACACAATCACACGTCTTTCTCAAACAAAACTGCTTTCAGACCACTCAGTAACTTCAAACCAATGTGTAAATATGCAAATATAATTCTTGAACATGTCGTATGGAGAAACTTTGTCATCTGAACAAACCTCCGCACGTTTGCTCACCTCTTGGTCAGTGAATATGTCTATGAAATTGAAAAATGAGAAAGATCCAGACTGAAGAATCAACTCGCCGGTGTTTTCAGAGCATTGTCCTGACAGGACCAAGAGTTTGTGTCTGGCAGAGTCTGAGATCAATAAACGCACCTAGAAATTGAAAGGAAAAAAAATTGTCTGTTCCTGATTTCTTTAAAAGCAGATAGCAAGTTATATAAGCTTGGAGAAAAGCAGTTATGTGGTAACTATTTACAGTAACTGCAGTAATAATTATATTAAAGAGAAAGGGAATACAGAAGCTCAGTGCATAATAATCAGTTTAATAATACGTTTACTAGAAATATAAACAGTTTTGCATCACTTATATCCATTAAATAAATATCTTAATGGTTCTCTTGCTGTCTATTGTACTGGCATCACTCTATGTTTCTCTGTCTATCTGCGGGTTTTTTTCTACTTCAGCAACATCAGTTGCTCTGGGCAGCTGGCCAGGTCAATCCTGCTGTGCTTTGAGATATTATAAATGCAGAGTATGACTGCAGACAGGGCGGGAGGTGGAGGCAACACTGAAAAGGAGCAATGAAACAAGAGAAAAAATATTTGTCATCTACCTTTTCAACCCTCTTATTTTTTTATTCACATTTAGCGAAATCTAAGAAGCCACACTTGCTTTTCCAACAATAAAGAAAGCATCACTCCAAGTCCTTAGATTTCTAATTGCCTCTTTTTTTGTATTCTAGTCATCAGCACCAAACATGGATGTCAAGGCTGGATAATTATCTGTTTCAAGCTATAAATCTTTTGTGAATGCTGATTGAAGAATAATAGATGAAGAAAGAATAAGGACGAAGTTGTAATTGTCAGCAGGAAATACAGCATGCTTACCTCGGTACTGACAGCTTCATCTGAAGGGTTGATTAGCACGACTGTCTCCAGGATATTACTTTTGTGGTGAAGAATTCTTTGGCCTGAAAACAAAACAGAAAAATAGATTTAGTAAAAAAATATATATGTATATTTACCCCCAAAAAAATAATAATAATGTGAATATAACTAGATAGAGTTGAGAGGAATAATCCATTTACAGAGTAGCTGACAAACAGAAAAATAATTAGGAACTAATTTTATTATTTTTCTAACAAAAATGTCCAAAACATATCAGACACAGCCTCTCAGTAATGATGACTTGCTGATGTGTAAAGTAAATATGTTTGAGACAAGAGGCATTTGGGTACGGTCAGTAGGTCAGCACTGCTGTCCTTTATTTTGTATAAAAATGTTTAGTAAGAGGCAGGAGTGGAACAAAAATCAGTGTTCCATGTCTGCCCTGCTAACCTGCGTTTCAGCTTGTCTAACCTACATAAAAAAGATGGGGAGCATACATTGGTCATTTTTTGGCCTTTAATAATTTTATCATTAGTGCGATTATTATAATAGGATAAAACTGATTACAAAGCTGCAATAAATCTCCACTCCTCTGGGTCTTATGAGGACATACCAGCGCTCTGCAAATTTATCAACTAACTCATCAAACACAGTCATTCTGGCAGCTCCAATATGGCTGTGTAAATGTTAATGGTCTCTGCAGAGTAAAGCTCTTCATCTTGAGTCCTGCTCCTTGACATGAAAACCTGCTGTAAAACTGAAATCCTCCTTCATTATCCTTTGTTGTAAGACACCAGTTTACCAGTGTAAGAAATCAAAGTGGCCATACATGTTAAATTTGTAAATGTGCATGAACTGATGCACACATTCATATATGATTAAAAATAATCTTAGACAAAACTGTCTAAAAATACAAACAAAAGACATACAATTAAAGAGCTGGACTTTAGGGCTGCACCTACTGATTACTCACATTATTGATTATTCTGCCAATTAGTTTCTCCATCTAATAATTAATCACTGTCAAATATCTGGAGAAAAAATTGTCTATCAAATGTTCCCAGACATAAAAATTATTATTTTTAAACTAGTTTTGTTCAATCAATAGCCCTCAAAATCAAAAGTATTCAATTTACTAAAACGCAAACCTACAAACACCAGCAAATATTTACATTTTATGAGATTAAAAGTTCACATTTTAGCAGTTTCATTCAGAAAATTATTAAAACGTGGGAGTATATTACTGACAATTTACATTTTATTATCAGTGCTACTCAAAACTTCTCTAATCAGGCTGGACCCCTGTGAGATGGCAGACAACACTGACTTGGCTCAGTTATGATTTGCCTCACTCTAACACCCAGTAATGGTTTGATCTCTGACAATGGGGACTAAAAATAGTTGAGTCTGCAGCAGTTTGCTATAAGTAATATTTCCCTCTCATAAAACAGAGTGATTAGACAGAAAATGAACAGTGTTGTGACGGGCCCACAATCAATCATCCTAGGTTTTGGATGATTGATTATGACTGTGCTCCTGCTGTGTGTGTGTGCGTGCGTGCGTGCGTGCGTGCGTGCGTGCGTGTGTGTGTGTGTGTGTGTGTGTGCGTGTGTGTGTGTTTTGGGCGGGCTGTCCTCTGGCCGAGCAGATGAGACATGAACATGGTATCTTTAGCTTCTTTATTTATCCCCACATGTCAGGTTTCACTCAATCAACCACATACTCTCTTTGTTTCTCCTCATTCTTATCACATTTCTTTCAGGAAACATCAACTGACACATCTTATTTTGTTAATTTAATTCCAGTCAAAACAAACCAACAAACACACAAAATGCTGCCGCTACAATGCAACGACAAAGGCTGAGGATCTGTTTTGTGTGAAGTGCTTGGATGCAGGCTTTAAATTCACACAAGCATAGTGTTGAAGATTGAGTGCGCCTCGTCCCCGGAGACGTGATACTCCAGCAGCTATCTGACTGCTCGGCTGATTCCTCCATACATATTTCATATAGCAGATTCTCATGAAGGAACACGCAAACCATTAACTCTACTGCTTTACCCCAGAGGGTTATCACGCCTTATAGAAAATGCTCTCATTCACTGCTGTGTTTCCTACACACTATATGACTGCTGGCCTTTAAGAATCTGGGGAGTTCAGTAAAAACAGGAATAATAACTTGAGGTTTTGTTATCTCCAGGGCACTTATCAGGTTTTCGTAACGCTGTTTTTAGAGGTGGGATATCTGGATTAAAAAAAAAAAAAAAACACTCCTAGCATGACTGTAATTTTGAGCTTTTGTGTAAATGTAATATCATAACAGAAGCTTAAATGACAAAAGGGGCAGTGGAGGATGTGGGTTATTTTTCATTTTCCTGCATATTTTGCAACAGAATGTATTAAAACCCTTTAATATGTCTCACCCCCCACCCCCCCGCAATGAGCAGTCAATGAATGCATTGGCTTTATTTGTTTCTTTTATTTTTAGTGTTGGTACATTCACCATCGAGATGTGAACACACTGTTAGTGATTTCTGTCAAACTGACAGGCCTTGTGAAAAACAGTTTCCTTTGCACGTGCATTTTACTGGCGGTTTGAAGATTTGTGTCTGTCTGCTACAACCAGCATCAAAACCCACTACGCTGGGGTGGAAAAAGGTTCCCTTAAACCCATTATTAAGAGGCGGTAGTCTAAACTGACCAGTGCTCCTCTAAGAACTGTGGAAACACTTTTCAGTGATCTGTGAAATGAGAGAACAATCAATCCCCAAAGTCTATTTTTACTTCTGGCCATGCTGCTGTACAAGTGCCGTATCTGTGACTGCTAATGCAACAGACGCATCTTGTTTTTCTTTGTCTCTTTTCGTGGGTTATGCCCTGCTTACTGGCCTTTTATGCGATGAAACAAAAAAGTACAGCACACAACGGTCCTTACAGGAAAAAACAAACTATCCACCGCCGCCATCACCATCACCCTCACCCTGCGTCTGATCTAGCTCATCAAAAAGTGACAGATTGTGCACAGGAGCTCCCTTGACCCTGACAATTACTTTGATCGATATGAAAATCCTTAAAACCCAGTGCGGCTCTCTCAGTGGGAGGCGAGGTAATGTGACATGCATCGCTAAACATTCTCCTTCTGGCTGAATAGGAAGTAACTGGTTGGTTTTATCCTGTCTGCCACTGACTGAGCCAGACAGGAACATCAATGAGGATGGCACCCCACCAAAAATAGATCAGTGGAACAACTAAATTCAGTGCCTCCTTCTTTCTGCTTTAAAACAAACCTTTCATCTAAGGACTAGGCTTGTATCTCCTCAGGTAGATCCCCTGTATTGTGTGTGGCAGAAAATGTCTTCTCTACCAAAACAGAATAACTGACCCTGGTGACTTTCAGCAGCAAATGCTGGGGCAGAATTTGCACTTTTGGCTGTGCCCCCACACGACCGGCAGACAAAGGGACCCAGCATATGTAACATGTCTGGAAATGGAGCTAATGGCAGCACCCCAGCTATTAACTCGCAAAGCAGTCGATCACCTGTGTCATCATATTGATTCTTACTGTTAACATTCAGTTTTTAACATTTTCATAGTCATTATTTTAGGAATTAGCCTGTTCAGCTGAATCACAAGCTGGAAGATAAAAGACACAATGTTGCTTTTATCACAATTCTTGTACATGTTAGGGGATCTGTGACTGGTGAGTCAGAAATCAAGAGAAAATTAGTGAAGGTCAACACAGTTTTTAATTATTATCGATCACAAATTGCAGTGTTGTCTTCAAGAATCTCATTAGTGAGGGTCCTTTATGGATTTGTGGTTTAGAAATGTCTTTGTAGACTTCAGTGCTCTCTGCACTGTCAGCAGAGTGATGGGAAATCTGTAAGTAAACAGAAGCGTCATAGATCTATGAAGGAAAGGCAGGTAGTCGCCCATCTAACTGCTCTTCTTCCTCTTTTTTCCTCCTGACTGTGCGGTCCAGGCTTCTTTTGATTAATGTCATGCGATTGATGGTTCATCATTTATCAAGTAGACAGGTAATTGCATTTGCCCCATTTGCCTTCCTGAGCCGGATTTCATCTGCTGGTTTTCCTGAACACCAAGCAATGAATGCACTACACTACCAAGAATGCAGCTTATAAAGATGTTTAATTGATTTCTTCTTATTATTATTTTTTTGTTATTACAGCTAAAGATAAATCCCACAGAAAATCAGCTCATATGCTCAGCTCACCTGTCAGCCCTCCTGAGAACTGATGCTGGTTCATTTTGACAAGAATTTGATACAACTCTTAAATGTTCCTATTAGAAATTTGTAGACAATATTAGAAGATATTAACTAGAATCTTGATTAACCTTTCATGTCTCACTCTTCTTTTATATTATTTCCTGTTAGGTTTTAAGTTATAATGAATAAAGTTAAGCATAGTTTTAACTCAGACAGATCACAAGGTCATGGTCAGCTGCAACTGGAGCAGAGCAGTTGATCTCAGTGCCAGCCCACTTCTAATGATGGCTCAGCTTTAATGCATCCAACAGGCAAATCTCATGCAGGAAGTGTATTTAAGCTGCTACAGTCTGCCCACGGTTGCTGTGCAAAAGCAAGCTGCTTTGAAACCCATTGCTATTTCAGCTCATTTGCTGCTGCTTTCCTCACATCCACCTTTCTGTGTATGATTTTATATTACATCCAATCACCCTCTTAACTGCTTATTCCATTCTGAGTGTGGTTGTGCTAGAGACCATCACAGCTGTCATTGGGCAAAAGGGTACACCCTGGAGAGCTCACAAGGCTATTGCAGGGCTAACCCAGAGAGAGAGACACACCTATGGACAATTTAGAATCAGCATTTAGCCTAACCTGCATGTCTTTGTAAATCTGTTTATTTTTCTTTCACATAGTAAATATAAGATGATTCAAAAGTTTTAAATGCACATCTGTGAATTAAAAAAATATCATGACATTAAATATAAACATAAAATCCCTGAGTATCCCAGGGCAAATTTTGCAATTAACATTAGGCAGCTGATATAAAAAATTTAAAAGAAAAAATCCCCTTGAGAAAATGAGCTGCAACAAAGGAGGGAATAGAATATGAGAGAATAAAATTATTCATTTTTTCTGCCAATAAATTGCCTCAAAGTCTTGACTTCTCTTCATTCCCCTGAGTTTCTGTATGTGTGACCTTGCTTATTTATCACCCTGATCTCTCTTCAACTTGTTCTTTCTTCCTAAGCTACTGCATCATTTCCTCTTACCACCCCACCCACCTCTGTCATTGTCTTTCTTCCCCTCACCCTCTCTGTTCCCTGAGTCCTCCCTGTCCCCCTCCCTTCTTTATTTTCATGGACAGACACTGCCACTAGGGATTCTACACTGCTAATTACTCCCAAATCAACTGTGCATCTAGTTGCAAGGCAACAGCACATGGGAGGAAAGACGAGAATGGAGGATGGGAACATGGGGAAAAACAAGGTGGGATAAAAGGGAGTGTGAAAGTGGAGTGCTGTTAAATGTCACTTCAGATAAATCCTGCCTCTCAACCTACTGTATTTCATTTCTGAGATTTGATAGAGGGACATTAATGCATTGGAATCGACCTACTGATTTGGTTTGCAGCCACATTTGTTGGCTGGATCAATCTATTAAATATCTAAACACACATGAAGCTGGTCATGTTCAATGTGGAGCAGAGCCAAGCAGAAGCTTTAACTGCTGGTGACTGTCAAGGCCATACTGCCTACTGATAGACCACATGTCCTGTCACACTGAATGTGTTCCATCTTCATAGAGCCTCTCCTTCACCTTGCAAACGATATGGCAATAAAAGTGCCATGTAAGAAAATGCTGAGAGGGTGTATCCTGTGATAGGTAATAAAGCTCGTGTGTTTAGTATAACACAAGGAAGATATAGCTGACTTAGATGTGACAGGGAACACTGCTGAGAAATGCAGCCATGAAACGAAATTTATAACTATATATTTACTCAAGTACAGTAGTTCACAACATTTTTCTGATAGATGTAGATCTTGGTGACTGCAAATAAATAAATAAATGCCTGGAAAAAAGTGTCTGTCTTGGTTTTTGTTTATGGCACAGTGGAAGCTGTTAGCAACATATCAATACATTAATCAGTATAAAACTTTTTTTATTTCCAGTTTACCTCTGACATCTGCGGAGAAACGAGCCGAGTGTCTGGAGACAAACAGCTTGAGCTCCTGGTCCAGGTTGCAGTCAATTAGGTTGGCGTCCCATGAGCGAATCCCTGCAACACAAGCACACAAAATTATGAAAAGTCGCAGTCCCCCGCTAATTCGCTGCCTAAAATGTATTGGAAAATCTTAGAGCGAGCATGTACAGACTTTGATTTGGCAAGAGAAAAGAAATCTATAATAGGAAATATCTATATCCCAATTTCTGTTTGGTCATGGTGCCAGATGCATTGGCAACCTCTGATATGCTGATTCATTGTGGTGTGATCCTCTTTCCATAATTTTGCAAAGCCAAGGTCTGATGAAGGCCTCTGTGATGTTATTTGATATCAACAGAGAATTTCAAGTGCATTACTCTAACATAAACTACAGATGACAGGACAGCATAAATGTATGTGTTGATTTTTCCCCCAAGGTCAAGTATAAACTTATAAAGATTAATATGAAACCACACGCACGCACGCACACACACACACACACACACACACACACAAAGAAATGACTGTGGCTCCAACAGTATATAAGATTTTTATTTATTTATTTTTACATCTCTGTACAGCAGCACATTTATCCTTTAACAAAGAGCCACACCTATATCTGTGCTTTTGCTGTGGTAGTGCTTGGAAAATATAGGAGCCAGTTGGGTACTTGATCTTTAGGAACTTTCCGCCTATAAATATGAAAAAAATCTTAATTTTACACCCACGCAGATACTGCGCCATAGTCTCCTCTTCCTCCCTTGCATAAAGTGCACTCTGGCCAGTGAGGTAGCGCTCCACAGCAGCTGTAGCGTTTCTAAAACGCCCCGCTCACTCTGAAGATGGGTCCTTCTGGCTTACCGTAGGGACCGCAGTGCGGACCTAGCCACGCCTACAAGCCGGTGTGGGATGAGAGAGCTGGATGCAGGAGGATAATGATGGGGAAATATTCCCACAGGATGAAGGGGGGGAATCGTTTATTGCAATTCAAGGACAAGTACGCATGCAGTCTCGGAACTCAGTTTTTTTTTTTTTTTTTTTGACAAGCTGTGCTTCACAACCCAAACAGACAGAAAGCCCCGTTTCCTCCTTCATGTTGCGAACTATGACACAAAAACCTGACGCACCTAAATAAAACCTCGCAAGGTGTTGCGAGAGAAAATCGCAGCTGCGCCGGACCTACAGAAACGCGATACGGCGCATTATTGACGCACAAACCAACTGGATGCTGAATCATTGTTGTCAGCTGTATAGACCAGGCCCACGTGTGTGGTTGACAACAACCTGACTTACTGATATTATGCGATAGAAAAGAAATGATGCGGAACTGCCCTTAAATACAGTAGTTAGTGGGTAAAAGACCTGTGGGCCAAGATGTAGCGATGTGACAATTTTCCTCTAGCTCACTGGTGATGTTACTGGGAGGGGCTAACAAATAGCTCTACTGTAGTCTACTTCGAATAGCTACCCAATAAATAAGACCCAGATTGTGTTAACTACTCATTAACACACCTAATTCGTGTGATCGCATCGTGCGTAAAGTCCTGCGCTGCAAACAAGTGCAGCTCCAAAAGCCGCATACATTATACGACTTTATAAGCTGCATGACGAACTTCCAGTCTATACATGTCCGTTTCAGTTGTTTTGAAGACCTTAAGTTGAGCTCGCTGGCCTACACCCATTTCACAAAGCCCCATCTTACCTTTCTCTATGTCCGCAATGGCACACTTCAGATGCTCATCCGTTACGATCTCCCCGATAACAACCAGCAGGTAAAATTTGCTGTCATTAAAGTGCTGCGAGGGGCTTGAGGATGTCAGAGATGCCCCGGTGTTGCTTTGGCCGCCTAAAGTCTCCATGTCTGCAGATTCTACAAGGGTTGCCATCCTCTCCTCTGGTTGTCTCTCTTTCCCCCCCTCTGTCTCTCGTACGCGGATCCCAGCCGGAGCCTCCTCCCTTTATTCGCTGCAGAGCGTTGGAGTGGTCTCCAGACATACAAGTGCAGCCCTGATAGGAGTGGCCCTTGCGTTTTATACCAGCAGACACTGTGTCACAATCGGTAACCGTAGAGAGATGAGGGCGCCAGGGTTTTTTCGCATACTCACTCCACAGCTGATGTCATCTGCAACGAATCAAACGCCTCCGGAAGTCACTGAGATTTGAGGCTTTTCATTGTTTTCACCATTGCTGGACTCCTTACTACTTGTTACTCACATGAAAAACTTACATGGCTAGACAGAAAGCAGTGATATTTGTTCACCCTGAGAGTATTTAATATCTCTTTTCAATTTTCCTGTAAGGCTTGGTTTATTAAAGATTCAGTTTCTGATGTTCTTGTTGATGTAGGAGGAGAGCTGTAGTTCAGTAAGCTCAGTAAAAATCTTCATAGACGGTTCTCATGTGCTTTGATATTCTTGAGCATGGAAACAAAACCCCAGCCTTAAGATTAGTGACACATGAATAACAGCTTTTAAATGTATTTTAAATTTACTGATTTCTGCATTTATTTTTTTATTTTTATTTTTTACATGCAAACTGATGATTTCTGACTCTGCTGAAATTTGAAAATAATGAACACAAAGATTCAAAACCATTCATCCATTTTCTTAACCATTTCTCCACCTCAGAACCGTGGGATCCTGGAGCGTGTCATTGGGTGAGAGGTGTGCTACACCCTGACAGGTTGCCACTCTGTTGCAGGGCTAAGTAATATATGCTCAGACATCAAATCAGCTAAAACTCGTGCACAGAGTGTTTGGCATCTAATCCTGCAAGCATCCTTTATACGGATGTCTGATCCCAGTCCCTCTCTGATCTCCCTTAGAGTCTAATAGAGAGTGTGAGGGACTCACTTGTGGAAAACTCTTTGATTGTTGGAATCTAACATCTTTTAAAATGTCTTCGTGTGAAAGCAATATCAGATACTAGGGTGGGTTAACTACAAACAGATGAAAAGAGACGAGATCACAGGATTCCAGTCTGTCATGTTTTATTTGCAAGGAAGTGTGTCTGTGTGTGTAGGTCTGCAATTGGCAGTGAATAATAAGACATTCTGCCTTGTAATATGACGATCAAAGATGCTCGGTGTTCCCAGGAGAATAATCTAACTCCTAAAACTTTGGCCTCTGTCAGAGAAAACGACATTAAAATTATGTTTGAGTTTGGGGAAAAAAATGTCACAAATATGACAGAGACAGAAAGGGAGGTGTAGACAAAAAAGGATGCACTCAGATCCTCACACACACACATGCACACACAAATCCTGAGCTTCATTCTGGATTTCCTTCTGCCAAGCCTAATGGGGTCACTGCAGGTATGTTATTGACTTAAAAATGCTACCAGGAGCAGGAATCCACTCAGCAGCTCCTGCATGTGAATATTTCAGAGCCTTTGTGGCGTGGTGGGTTGGGTTTGGTCCTATTCTCCTAAGGCCATTGGAGGTCATATCAAACATTCATCATACACAGCTGGGAAAGAAGGATGCCATTAAATATACAACAGGGTGCCCCCAAAGTCTTCCAGATACAGACAAGTATGAGATGGATGTGTGAACATCTGTGGGTTGAGGGGGAGGGGGATGGATGGTGATCGAATGCAGATTTGATAGACATGAATGTATGAATTTTTCTTGCATACATGTATTTGAGTCTGTGTGTGGACAAGCAGTTTAAAAATGAACATGGAAAGATTTTAATTATTCAAAACCCTAAAACTCTTATGAGCCTTACAAAACACCAAGCCCTACAATGTCCCAGGTTGCTTTAAAAAACAATAAAAGAAGAGAAATACACTGTTTAATTCACTGGAAACCAAAGAAATGCATTCTGTAAACCAGACAACTCATTTGAACACTGGGGTAGGTTTTACCAAACTTGCGAGCTTCCAGCCCTTTATACCTGGCATGTTTCTTGCATGTTGCTACTTATTTATTTGGTTTTGGTCTGTTAAATGTTGCACAGCTTTTTAAAACATAAGGCACCTGCTCAATCAGAGCTGCCTTTGTTCTCTCACGTTGCTTTGAAAATTCACATATCAAAGTGTTGCTTGCCACACCTCTTTCCACTGGTAAATGCTGCTAATTGGCTTTTGGAAGCAGACTAAAGTTAGAGTTACTTTAGTGTTATAGTGAAATTATGGATCCCATGTCAGTCATGTGCTTATATTTTTTCTACTATTTGACATTTAATGCAGTTTGACCACTTAATTTTGTTAAGAGCTTGTTAGATATTACTTTTGACTGGTGCCCCACCAGCCTTTGTAATAAACATCAGACTCTGTCAGCTTTTGTGTCATCCAAAAGTCAACTTTTAGTCCTTTTTATTTTCAGTTTAAATCCATTTTCTGTGCTGATGATGCACAATTTTACTCAGAAACAGGTAACACTGAAAATCCTGCCCTACTCTTCATGGATTTTAGACCTCGAAGGTGAATTTGGCCTGTGGTTAGATCTCACCCTCACTTTCAGCATTAATAGAAAGTAATGTGGGCTTTACCAGTGATAGCGTATTGCATCACATTTAACTTCATTCACATGCTGTGAATGATTTAGCTGACCATTATGATAATGCTGAAGTCATACCATTTGCCTGGTTCTTTTAGGCCTCAGTAAAATGAGGAAACAGTCTATTAAGACACACTCAAAACTTGTGGCACCTGGGTGGCTTAGTGAAGCCGGCGACCACATACATATGCCGCGTTGTGGTGCAGGCGGCGCGGGTTCGAGTCCCGGCCCATTGCCTGTGTGTCGTCCCCTGTATCTTTCCCCCATTTCCTGTCTCTCTCCACTGCCCATAAAAGCTGCTGTGGCCAAAAATGCTAAAAAAAAAAAAAAGACACACTAAAAAACTCCATTGTTGCAGATAGGTATATGTTAAATTGGAAAAAAAAAAAAAGACACAATGACCAAAAAAAAATCTCTTAATGACCGAGTGCCTGTAGTACATTGGTGGAAAACCTGAAGTCAGCACCACCCTGACTTTGAGGGGGTTTCTGAAATGGGTCCGACTGCGGCCAGAAGCAAATATGTCGAGCCCTGTTCTAAAAGAAGAAATAAATGGAAAGCAAAATCTGATCTGACTGAATCGTACCGCAAGAGAAGATTGTTCAGAGTAAGTACAGAATAAATAAAACATATTGAAAAAAAAAAAGATACCATCAAATCTAGCAAAGCCTTCTGCACCATAAAAGTGTCACTGTCGCCCCATATTTGGTGATGAAATGCTGAAGAATTTCCAGCTGCCACTGGTACCTCAGTGTAAATGTTGAGCTTGAAACAGAAAATATAGCTAAATATAATTCATGATTTAAGAAATTAATTAAAATTCTGATGTACTTTTATTTGGCATCCTTTGACAGTTTCTTTGTCTGTAAATTGTTATGTAGAACCTGACTGCAATTTGGGGGTTACGTTTATCAATATTACTGTTTAAGTACAATGCACCTAGGCCTGTAGAATCATACGTTTTTGTTGTTCTCATTATAAACTTTTAAAGCTTTAATAATTTTATTGTTTCATTTTAAACACACCTGCTGTGAAAAAGGTTTGTTGCCATTTTTTTATGATCACCAGAACAGAGAGCTGCTCCCTTGCTCTTATTCTGAGCTATCATAGTGTGGCATTAATAGTGCATGAATAAAGTTTGTAGTGGAACTTCTTTTCTTGGTGCATGTTTCAAATGTTACCAGGGTCCTCCACTGGCCTGGCTCGTGGGCAATAGCGTAGCTGAGCCGAGGCCTTTTATTATTCAATCAATCAATTTGTTTTACTGTTATTTTCTTTTCCTGGGAGCTGTTGCATGAAAATATTACCTAATATTTTCCTTGTAATATTATATATGCAACATGCTGATTAGGTTTGCACTTACTTTAAGTGAGAAGCAAATTAAATTAGGCATTTTTTGAAAAAGACCTTGAAAACATTGTCTCTTCAAAAGGTTTTTATTTTGATGATTTCTTGGCGTTGGGACTGCCATCTGCTCTCTGCCATCTGGGGCTAAAATTAAGACATTAATAGCGGGTGAGTGTGTGGGTAGAACATCTTTTCAGAGGCTGCATCTCACTGGCTCCTCCCGTGCAGAGTTGGCACCAAACGTTCACAATAGAAAATATGTGTGGCTAGGAGAGTCTATTCTATTATTATTATTTATATAGATTCTGGTTGCTAGTTTACTTTATTTACAAGTTCTGTGAAATCACTGCACAGCATTTGCACAGTAAACAGCTGCAACTGAGATCGCATCATTTGTGTGTCCCACTAAGTCATGTGCCAGGGGCCCCTGCAGTGACGTAGCCAGCAGGTGCTGGGTGTTTGTCAAGAACAAAACTGTTCACCTTGAGAAAGGTCAGAATGCAATGCTTCTTTATGGAGATGTGTTCAAACTACAGAGTTGAAATCCTATTGCAGATTCATACAAAAATAAATTATATCGTGTTTAGTAAATGATTTGCTGTAACAGGTACTCAGTTACTGTAAACAATTGTAAATGTTCAATTTTATGCCACTTTTTCTAAAGGAAAATGTACAACTTTGTAATATCCCACCAACACTGGAACAAGAAATTGCAATATCCAGTAAAATAAAAATGTGTTTTAGAGCATATAGTGCACATGTGCAAAGGAAAAAAAAAATGCACATGAAATGGTTTTCCTGCAGTGGATGCTGCATTAATAATTAAAATGGGTTTTCCAGCAAACACAAGGGCAGAAAATTATCTAGGAGAGGAACACACAGGTGCACAGACCACACGCCATCACTGAGGAGTCCCTCACTCTGGTGTGTCCGTGGCATTTCTCCAGGCTAGTCTGCACCCTGCTGAGCTGACAACACCAGTGCATCACTGAGGCCTGTGTGTATGTGTAATTGACAGTGAGAGACAGAGGTAGCTGGGAGGTGAGTGTGAGAGTTTAATCAATGAAGTTCACATGAGCACAATGAGTTTTGATTCTTCTTATAACATTCTCACAATGTCAAGTGCACAAGAACGCTGATTTATATCTTATGAATTGCCAGATGTTAGTATGTCCAGCATTGAGTTCAGGAATGAGAAACACCAATCGTAAAATAATCAGCCTGACCTGTTTTTGCCTCACAAGGGCAAGTCAACAACTGTGATTTGTGTCTGTGTGGGTGTGTAGTTTCATGCACCCACTGAACCCTGTGTCTGTGGTGGGCAACTGCTGTACTGCCTGAACTGTAATATCTCAGACACAAGAGGATTTTATAACCCTGGGTGCTTATCGCAGGACAGAAATGATAATTGTACCATTTTCTTTAGAAAAAAAATCTCTTTAGACGTGATCATTGGCCCATAAATGTGATTTATTTTATTTCATATGTAGACCTAACCAAGTGTTTGATCACACCAACCAATATTAGACCGGTTACCATGCAGTATTCCATCCCATAGTCATCAATACTCATTATTTTACATGTGCTTAAACACACACAACACAGCAACAGTATTGGATGCCAGTGACAGGCCAATACTGAATGCAAAAACACATGTACATTCATCAGCACTGGAGTTGTATACATTACTTTGTGCAATCCATCTGATAAAATCTATCTTCATGGCCCCATTTCTTCTTCTCCCCCCATCTGTCGTGACCTTCTTGCTCTTTCAAGCTAGCTAGACCAGTGCCATTGCCACTGGTGCCACTGGTGTGGCAATGGCACTAGCCCTAACCCTAACTTTAGTAATAAAGTTTAGTTATAAACACACACACATGTAAAGCCTTCCCAATCTGGTTCAACAAAAAGGACGACACTCACTCCACCTTTTCTGAGCTTCATTGCCTTCATCCTTTTCTGTCTATGATTAAACTTCTAATATCCATTTAGTTACCATCTCATACCAACTGTGGCATGCCCTGCAAGTGAGGCAAACAGACTATTGCATACTTGCAGATGCAGAAAGTATAATACTGGGCAACTTCATTTGTCTCACAGCGTGCACAATGTATGTGTCGTAAGCAGTGTGAAGTTAAAAAAAAAAAAAATCCACTGGCAGATCTTTTGCTTGAACGACACAGTGGACACAAACAGCTGAAAATGAATGTGAATGTTGCATTTCTGATCAATGACACAATATTGTTTTCAGAGACTTTAGTGACTTATGGGAATGACAGATGATTAGATCTGGGACAAGTTATTAATATATGGATGTTATTTTTTAGGTCTGAAAGAATTCATGCTGTAGCTTTGGATGCCTACGTCTAACAGCATCAATAACTACTGATTACCTTATATACTGAAATTCATGAATGACAACAGTTTTAATCAAACTATTATATATATAAAAAATGATGCTGAGTGTCAGTGTCAATTGTATTCATTCAATTTAGTTTCATTTAATATTTTCCCCTCGGTCATTAGCACCCACCTGCACTGGTTCTGTCTCACACCAGAAATGCTGCTCTATGACCTGCAGCAAATGCAGCCACAGCAGAGTCAACAGCCTCCCTCCACTTTACAAAGTGAAGGGTGGGATGACAGAGGAAAAATGGCATTTTGATATTGATCCAGAGAGAGACATCACAGATTTAAGGAGGCAGATGAGACTGAGGTTTCAGAAATGAAAAATTAAAAAGTTATTTTCCAAAACTGGATTGAAAGATTTAACAGCACAAGAACAGGAATCCGTGTTTCATTACATGACTGAACAGCAACAGTCCTCATTGAAGCTTAGTCAAAATTAGATCGACAGCTCCCTCTTGTGGTGATACACGAACATAAGCAATGTTGCAGTTAGTTTGTGGTTTTGTTAAGAATGTACTTTAATGGGCTTTGTTAACATTTAGTATATTACTTTACTGCAATTATGCACCTGAGAACCAGCAGAGAGCTCAGTGGTGCTTTTTAATGCGAATACGGGCAACAGAATATTAAGATTTCTATCATAATTTTATGGATGCTATGTTGGTGTTAATTCGTGCTGCAGTTACTTTTGCACAAAACAATGAACGTAAATATTAATATAGTAAATATTATCATGCATCAGGTAGTTCTTGTAGCAGGATAAAGCTAGAAAGTTAATTTACCAATAACAGTATTTCCGCAATATGAAAGTACATTAATGTTTAAATTACACTTTAGTGTTGTGCTACATTGAGGTAGAGCCGATTTTAATTACTTCATATAATGTTCACATGCAGTGGCAGTCCTAGTCTGTTTGGCGCCCTGGGCGAGCAACACTGTCAATTTTTTTTTTTAATAAAAATGAATAACGCACTCCCACCTCCGCCCAAGCACATCTTGTAACTTTTGTAACAAACACACCGTACACTGTCTATTTACAATACTTTATTAATATATAATGATCAGCACATATTTATTTAATCTGGTTTTAAAATGCCTCAAATGGAGATTTGGACATAATAATTGCATAATTATCCACCAGCAAGACTGCTGTACATCAAATGTCCAGCAGATGTCAGTACTCCGAAATGAGCTGTTAAACGGGACTTCGTGTGAGGCTGGAGAGATTAGACACAGGCCACTTGAGTACCGTGACTTCATTATCTTGATCAAGAAAGGAGTTTGAGATGATTTGAGCTTTTTGACATGGTGCGTCATCCTGCTTGAAACAGCCTTTGGCAGATGGATATACTGTGGATATAATAAGGATCAACAGGGAATGGTCATCCAGGTCAAAAGTGATGTTCTGTGGTTCAAAGTGGACTTTCTTCTCTGTTTTACTTTTTTTTTCTATGGTACACATTATTTATGTCATGGTTAGGCTGTGGCTTTGGGTGGACCCAAATGCAGGACGAACGAGACAAAACTAGAGTCTGAGGCAGCTTTATTGCTGAAATGTTCTCATGGAAAACAAAACTCGAAAACACAAAATCCAAATCTTAGAATGGCCTCCTTTAAAACAGCCCTCAGACCCAAAAGAGACAGCCTGTTTATCCGTGGGTTGTCAGTCCTGTTAAACTGAACTTAGCGTGGCTCTGCATACCTTAGTTGTAATGTGTGGTTGTTTGAGGTATTGCTGCTTTTGTATCAGCTCAAAGCAGTCTGGCCCTCCTCCTCTGACCTCTACTGATGCTCAGTTTGAACTTCAGGACGCTGCCTTGACCACGTCTACATGCCTAAATGCAGTGAGTTCTTAATGTTGGATATGCCAACAAGCAGCAGAACACCAGCCACTTCATTAGGTGTACCTAATGAACTTCATACATGTACCTGAAGTGTGCATATTCTTCATAGTTAAGTCAACTGACACAAATACCATCTCACCATAAACACCTAGGTCCTGAGGTGACTTGTAAATGAATTGCACACTAAGGATATATTATTACCCCTCTAACCTGAACACAGACCCTAATGACAAATCCTCCACCTCCTTCACAGGTTAAAGATCTTCCCACTCTCCTGTCACAGGAAAACACTTCACAGCGGCTTACGAAAGTTCAGCTCACTATCTCAGAGCTTTAAGTCAACATTCCATTACTGGACTGACCTCGAAAAACCTCAATCATTATGACATGCACTTCCTCTCTGATTCCCACTCAAACCATGCAAACTTGTCATTACCTGAAATCAAGACGCAAAGTAAAAGTTTTGGCAGTGACCTCCCTGGGAATCACAGAATGCAGGAGCACAATCTGTGAGGTCTTGTTTTTGCACCATGTTAGTCAAATGTGTGCCAGCTCTTTTTGTGCAGGGGTAATTCAGAGGTTGATCAAAGCAGCCATGTGATTAAAGAACAATCACAGAGTGAAGCTGTGGAGTCAAAATCACACCTGCCGAAGCAAATTAAGTTACTATGTCCTGTATGGTGTGTGAATGTGAGTGCGTCATTCCCAAGATGCACACTTATGGTATCTGTAAGAAGTCACGTTTTTCCTGTTAAATGCAACAGTGCCCAAGTCCTTACTGCAGCCCCAAAGTGTGTGGAAGACTCAGATATGCTTTATTAATAAGGACATAATTAATGGAGGAAATACTCTCAGGATTGTGCAGTTTCATACAATCAAAACTTATATTTTGAATGGTTTTTATGTTACAGTGTTGTTCATCTCATCAGTCCCATTGAGAATATAACCATCTCTGGAGGTTATATTGTGACTTTGCCAAGGCAAGCCAACTTTATTTATAAAGCACTTTAAAAACAGCAACCACTGACCAAAGTGCTGAACATGGGAACAAAAACACCAGCACAAGTGAAAGTACAGATAGAAACACAATGAAAACACAAAATAAAAGCATCAATAAAATACACAGTTAATCATAATCATAAAATAAATGAAAAAGATTAAATAAATAAGTAAAAATTAGCATCTCATACTAGGTCGAAAACCAAGTGGAAGAGGTGGGTCTTAAGAGCAGATTAAAAAAAATGTAATGTAGAGCATGAAAGATTGAATCCATGTCAGAAATTTTGTGACTACACCTAAAAAAACCTCAATGGCAGGATGCAGCTGGAACAAATTCAACAGGTTTTCACGGTCAGCTCATGTAAGTACAACAAGTAAGTGTTTTGCAGCAAGTTGAGACTTTCAGTTCCAATAATATTATGTAATAATATTTCTTCAGTATCTTTTCCTCAGAGTGCAATCTCCACAGGATTAAAAACACGTAAGTCTATCTCCGACAAGTTCAGAGTGGAACAGGAAGGAAATTCTGAAAGTTTGCAGGATGATGCAAGGAGGGGATATGCTACGGAGGACAACAGGTAAGATTAGCAGGTAAGTTACAAAACATCTAAGTACTTAGTGGCCTGAGCGATACTACCAACCTGAATAGTCAAAAGTCAGGTGGAGAGTGGAAAGGACAGTGAGAGTTTTATTCAGCAGGTGAGAGTATAGTAGGGGAAATAAGTATTTGATCCCCTGCTGAATTTGTCAGTTTGCTCACTTCCAAAGAAATGAACAGTCTCTAATATTTATTGTAGTTTCATTTTAATGGACACAGAATATCAACCAAAAAAACAAGAAAAAATTAACTAAATATAAATTTTAATGTCACTGAGTGAAATAATCATTTGATCCTGTGCAACCCTGCAAGAATTGTGGCACCCACAGACTGACTGTACACCCATGTGGAATTAATCAATTACAAATACTCCTGATCTCAACTTGCTATGTGTATAAAGTACACCTGTATATAGTTATATATAAATCATGCTTTCTATATCCCTGTCAGGTGTGGTATTCTTCATCGTTTCTGGCTTAGATGTGGTGTGACAGAGTCGATTACCTTATAAAGACATCTGTCACGAGCTGACAGCTTACTGCAACTATCAGTCAGAGAGAATAAAGTCTGAGCCTTTGGCTCACATTCACCTCATTATCTGAAACTTGGGCTAAATTTAAAATGAACGGCCATCATTGTAACATTATGAATATGACAGAAAATAATGAAAATGACCACATGTCTCCTTTAACTTTTGGCTGAGTGTGTGGGGGATTAAGTTATGTTGTGTGTTGAGATACAAATATATGCTCTGCTTTGAATTCTGAGTGTTTCCATTTCAACGAGCGCATTAAGGCAACACTGGGTAACATCAAGTCCACGACAGCATTTAGTGGAAATTCTTGGCACCCGCTGTACAGTACTGCACACGAGATCACCCTTCCCGAAACTCGGCTTAGTGATGTCGGTAAACTGAAGGAAAATAATGTGCCTTTATGTCACTGTTTTCTCAAGCAACAGTGCATCAAAGCACAGAAACCGTACCTACCTTTGCTCTTAGCTTGGTTCTGTGAATCTTATAAATGCAGGAAAAGACCCAGTTTCACATTAATGAGTGTAGATGGAGGGAATTGTTAGATCTCTCAGTATAAACTTTGCCACTTGATAAATAACACAAATAAATAGTATTTCTTCAAAATGTAGGAGTAAAAATGTGCACCTCAAGGACTGATTTCCTTTGAAAATCAGAGGCTTTCCTTCTATCAGCACCACCCTTCATTTTCTCAGCTTTGTAAACTTTCGCCTTCACTTTTGAAATGTTGAAATGTCTCTTTCTGTGCTGATCAGAGTAGCTGGAAGCTGCTGTGTCCACACTGTGCTGTTCTCTGCTCTGTTGCTCTTTATCCTGTTTCTTGTCAGTTTGAAAGCCCAGTAAGTCTTTGTTGCAACCTTGAAATACCCATTGCAATCTTATTTGTATTTTTATGGAGTAAGATAACTGTCAAAAAGGTGTGTGCACAATTCTAACATTCGTATTCGTAATTGAGAAACTGTGCGGATTAGGATTGTTTTCTGTGAGTATGAATCTAAAACAGGGATCCTCAAATCCAGGCCTCGAGGTCCGGTGTCCTGCAGGTTTTGGATGTGTCCCTGATCCAACACACCTGATTCAAATGGATGAATTACCTCCTCAGTATGCAGTCAAGTTCTCCAGAGTCCTGCTAATGACTTCTATATTTGACTCAGGTGTGTTGGATCAGGGACACAACTAAAACCTG
>JASGAU010357938.1:0-30810 GCA_030220045.1 Australoheros facetus
CTCTGGAGAACTTGACTGCATACTGAGGAGGTAATTCAGCCATTTGATTCAGGTGTGTTGGATCAGGGACACATCTAAAATCTGCAGGACACCGGCCCTCGAGGCCTGGAGCTTGACACCCCTGCTTTAAACTGATGACAAATCTATGTACTGCATACAAGCTAGCTCTAATCTGTGTTTACAGTTTACAAAGTGTCCAGTGTATTCTGTTTCTTTTCAATATAATTAAATTAATGTGTTGAATTAATTTGTTTGAGTACATTCTACACGCATCAACAAACTTAACATATTCAGTTGTCTGTTTATTTTGGCTGCTACTTTGAGGAGGATGAAGAGTTTTTCTTTCAGACACTTTGAGACTTGAAGCGTTGGGTGTGACAGAAGAGAGAGTGAGTTACCAATTCCTGATGAGCCAAGGAAGAGGAATACGAGAGGATGCTCTTCATCATACCACCCGTTCTCCTTTCTCCTGATGGCTAGAGAGCACAGAGAGAAACAAAGGGAGGCCATTACTTCAGTTATTTGCATTTGTTGACTTTGCTTTTCCGCCAAGTTTTCACCCATCTGAACCAAGCTGACCCGGGGGCGATGGACATCCCAGAAACTGTGATAAAAGTGTGAGAGAGCAGGGATGAGAAAAGGGTCAGAGACGTTTGGTGGAGAAAAAAAGAAGGAAGAAGAGAGAGCAAGATGAGAGACCTCCAGAAAGCTACCCATGATGCCTCTCCTCCCCCTCAGTCAGTGGGGCCATTAGCCAGCGGTAATTGTGTTAGCCTCTCTGGCGCGGCCATGGTGAAATCAGTTTAGCATAGATCGCAGCCTCTCACACACATACACACACACACATGGACACACAGGCCTGCTTAAAGAGGAGTGCCTACCCATCCCTGCCATCACCCCAGCAACCACACTCACACACATACACAAAGACAAGATGATGAGGTGGATCCGAGGGGAGTAAAGAGTGTATTTGGCCGTGGTTTCAGCCACTCAACGAAGAAGCAGACACTAGCGCAAACTCATCCAAGTCAGAACCTGTTGAGAGAGTCAACAGGACCAAAGCAAGTGGCTCGATGGTTTAGTGCTGCTCTTGCCCCAAAGGAAAATGGTCCTGGTTCGGTTCCCCCTGATCAGCAAGGAGGGGCTTTTCTTGTTAAATGTTCTGTGTTTTTGTGGAATTTGCATCAGATGTTATCTCACATTTTAGATTAACTGGAAATAAATTGAATATAGCTGCATAGAAGTGTGTTGGCCTTTTGAAGTGCTGGTTTTAAAAGGTGATAATGCACATCCTGAGCATTCAGGCAAGTTGAATTGTTTAGGTCAGAAGAAATGCTGCAATTAGCTTCATAATGTGGCCAGGAGACAGTTTATTCTCTGGAAGAAAGGGTGTAAATACAGTGAAAATAAAAACATACAGATATATGAGTGTATGTATGTGATGCTTACTTCAGCTAAGTGTGAAATTTTAAACTACAAGTTTTTGTGTTGGCAACTCAGAGCAATGTTTCGTACCATGTACAGTACTGTGTAAAAGTCTTAGGCCACCCCTCATTTCTTCCTATTTTGCTTCCAAGGAGCCAGACTTTCTTGTGGTTTTTAAAGTGATCTTAAGCAATAGTTCTTAAGGTTATATGCAGGTCTTTCAAAGTTTTTCTTTGGACATTGGCCGCGTTTCCACTCATTTTAAAGTCCAGTCCTTGTACCTGACCATTTTCAGAGGAATGTTTTTTGGTTTGGTTGTTAAGCCACTCAACACTGACCTATGAATCATTCAAGCATAAATGAAGGATCTAACTCAAGGGATGAATCAGTGTCAGTCGTGTCATGGATCGGCCTCCCCAGTGCCAGGAAGTCAACATTATTGAAGCCGTGTGGGATCATCTTGACAGAGAACAGAAAAAAAGGCAGCCAAGATCCAAACAAGAGCTTTGAATGTCCTTCAAGAAGCCTGGAGAAATTTTCCTTAAAGAAATTACAGGAAAGCTGCTTAAGAGCGTTCACGCTGTATTGAAGACTAAAGGTGGTCATACCAAATATTGACTTATAAATTTGGTACAATCCATGTTTTTGCCATATATACTGTATTTCCATATATGTTTGCACGTGTTTCAATAAATTGCCGCACCTATTTCCCATTTTCCTAGTAAAATATGAAGAAATGAGGGGTGGCTTGAGACTTTTGCACAGTTCTGTACCACAAAGCCTGCAATTTTTGGCTTCCAGTTGTTGAATCAGGTGTACTGTTGGTTGTTCACATTTAAAGTGCTGTCCACTTGAGTCTGGAAAATGCCAGCAACTTGTAAAGGCCTTGATTCAAATGGCACGTGTGCCTCCAAAAAGGACACTGATTTTTAACAGATATCCACAAATTATTAAAAGCCACTGTCTGTATATAGAAGTTTTCATCCAGTGGTTTGTGGATTTTGGCCATCACCACCTTGGCTTTTAAAAATCATCTCACGTATGAGAGGTGGCTTAGAAACCAAGATCGCTGCATACTCGGACATAGCAACAGTTCTGTCAGTTATAAAGCAGATATTCCCTAAAGTATCCTGCTTTATCTTTTATTTTACTCTAATCATCAGCAATGTGTTTGAGATTAGAAATCAAGTGATAATTTTTCTATCCAAACCAACTTCTTTGTGCACACTAAAGAGTCGTCCCCTGCTGGCCATTAGAAAGAATGCAGGTTTAACACACTTCATCACTGGCTTTACTTTAAGAGCTATGTCCATTTTTAAAATATATAATCTATGGTAAAAGCCCACAAGTCCCAGGGTAGACTAGTCTTACTAGTCTATCTTCCTAGATATTCAAATGTAAGTGGTAAGTCTTACTAGTTAGCAATCAAGTTCAAGACACCAAGCTTCAACAACTACAAGATAAGAACGCTGTGGCCAAATGTTTAAGCTCCATGTTTTTTGTGTCCTCCTATACCAGGATAACAACCCACTTGTTGTAATCTGCTGTAGCTGAGAAAATATACAACAGATGTGACATATGAGTGTTAAAGTAGCTACTAATAGCTGATAATCATAAAGAGCAGATTCTTGGCAGGAGTGGAGAAGGAGGGGCCGAATGAGGGCAGTAGCGAGAGATGCTACACAGGGAAGCAGAGGGAGGAACTCAGATAAGGAGAGGAAAGAGGAGTAAAGATAGAAGAAGATAAAGAGGGGAAAGAAAGGAGTGATGGAGATAAGGAGACAGAGAATGAGGGAGAGAAACAAACAAGTGTGTCAGAGATGGACACCGAGATGAATAGTGACAAGAGGGGCTCCAAAGCTCCGTCTGCTTTATCAATGGCTGTGTGAATGACAGCGTAACCTTCTGTGTGGCTGTGCGTGTTTTAGCTGATTGAGACCGACTTTGACAGAAGGGCACATTGACATTTCTCAGAGGACCCTGACAACAACAAGGAAAGGAAGGAGACACAAAACAAATGAAAGCTCTCTCGTTCTCTCTCTCACATGCATGCACACACACACACACATTCAGAGCAGTGTGTATTGGGCAGGTCTGGTTGGCTCTAACATGATTATAGAGGGATGATTCTCTTCAATAACTCTTAGCCCTGAGAGCTAAACCTGGATCAATCTAACCTCCTTCCTGTGTGTGTGTGTGCGCGTTTGTGTATTTCTACTTTGTGTCTTGCTGCAGGCCAGCTGTTAGTCATGAGGACTTCAGGTGAAAACAGATGTTGTGAAGACATGGCATCAGCCCCCCACACACACACCACCAAAAAAAAGGGGGAAAAACAACAAGTTTTCCTTCACTTTTGAGCTGCAAATATTCCCAAAAATAATCAGTTCATCCATCAAACTGCCAAATGTTCCTCCTTTCACTACTGAAATGTTGCAGTGCAGTAAGATAACTTAAGCTGAAACAACAAGAAAAGGATGAGCAGATATAAAATTGTTTGTCAACACCTTTGATAAATGATCAGTCTTCTAAGTAACTGGTTAAGAACCTAGACATATACACAATGTCCAGTTTCCTACTTCTTTTTTTGTTTATGTTTGTCATAATTCCATCAGTCCTAATTGGGTAGGTGTTTAAAGTTATTTTTAGCATTATGTTATTTTGGCAATAGTGATAGAAAAAAGGGTGATGATATGCAACAAAGGTTTCTGGCTGGAATAAGCAGGAATTCTGCAATCACCTGCTACGAAGCAAGTTCAGCGTCCCTGGGATATCCTCCTGTTATCTGGCTTCACTTACTCTAACATCGAGAGTCAGGCTAGGCGGTCACACGAAGCTGGTTGTCAACTCGGTAAGTTAACCCAGGTTTTCACAATCTAACTATGAGAACATTCACATGAAAGGGCAGCATTGGCAGGACTAACCAGAAACATGGAGCTGTTTGTGCGCCGGTAGGAGATTTTTACAAAGGAAGATCAAACTATGAGAATATTATAAAGGGTTTAAACACTTAATATATCTGCCCCAGTGTTTCTAGGTTTGGACTTTAGAATTCTGGGTTTTGTTTATGTTCTGAGTCTGGGATTATGGTTCTAGGTTTTGATTATCTACGTTCTGTCCAGGGTCATTTATATTTAATTCCTTGTTTCAGTTTTTATGCTTT
Organism: Australoheros facetus; assembly: GCA_030220045.1. NCBI lineage: Eukaryota > Metazoa > Chordata > Actinopteri > Cichliformes > Cichlidae > Australoheros > Australoheros facetus. Next base: position 4,586 of record JASGAU010357938.1, read on the forward strand.
CCCTGTGTCCCATGTCCAGTTAAGTCTTCCCCTGTGTTATTGTATGTCCTCTGCGTGCGTGCCTGCCTGTGTCAAGTCTCTGTTTCTGCCAAGTCTAGTCATTTCCCGTTTTATTTTTGCCAGTCCCTTGTAGTGTGTGCTTTGTGTTTTTGTTTTGCTGTCTTGTTCTCCCCAGCTGTCTCCACTTCCCCAATTAACTGGTATATGCATTTAAGCCCTCAGTTTTGTTCAGTTCTTTGTCTTGTCTCTGGAGTACTGCACTGGGGTCCAATCCTGCCTGCCACACGTTTCATGACAGTATGAGTGTGTAACAGGAAAAGAACTATATACAGTAGTATAGTACTAAAAGTCATGTATGAATGTGTATGTGCATTAAGCGGTTTTGTCAGAAAGACTGGACATTTACTGTACTATCTCACTATATTAATAAAGTCTACTTGAAGCCAGTAAGGAAAGCTGGTAAAAATGCCAACTATTCAAGTTAACAGACTTAAATAGTTACAAAATTTCACAACCTCATCATTAAGACATGGGAGATTCTGACAGAGCATAATTGAATTGAAGTGTGTAAGATGATTTGTTTTTAATTCTTTCAGCTGAAACCCAGGTGGTGTTTAGCAGTCTGATGAATTAATATAAAAACTTATTTTAAAGAATGTGCAAATTAAAGTCAACAAGTAAATATAGAAGCCCTGTTTTAGGATCGTATATTAACATTTATAGAACAATAAAACTGTGTGCAGTGTAAAGGAAAAAGTCAAGCAATAAAGCTGGATCTAAGAATCTATTTTTATTACTGATGCTCATCGGGTAAACAAGGACTGTAGACATGCTTTAAAAAAAAACAAACAAAAAAACACTTTAGACCCTCTTATTATACACACAGAAATCTGAGGGATGTTTCAGAAATGGTGACTAATCAATTTTAAGAGAACTGATTAATCAGTAGGCACTGATTTCATAGGTGTTGATCTGTAATCTTGATCACAACCTGTTCCAGTGCAGGTTAGGTTTGCAGCGTAAATTACCATGGTGAAGTACCCCAGAAATACAGAAAAGCCAGGGTTAACCCTAAAATTTCCCAGCCAACCCCAAATCCTGCCCCCTCAGGTGGCACCGGTCATGGGTACCAGTTTTTAACAGCCAAATGAATAAACAAAAAGAACAACTGGCCTTCTAATTGATCATGTCAGCTCTTTATTTTTTACCTAGTAAGAACACATTAAAGTGTTGTTTGGCATGATGTGCATTTGCAGTTACATAACCTAGTCTTGCGTAGCACTCTCTCTTTATCTCTTCATCCCTTTCTCATTTATCTCCTTTTATCTGTGGTGTATCTCTCTTTCCTGAGTCATCTCCTCATCTCTAAATCTCTACTTCCCTCCTCCTGCCAAGAGTTTGACTGATTTTACAAACTGTAACATGAATGTTAGATCATGTGTGCTCCTGTATCTGTGCAGATTAATGCTGGCTCCCTGCCTCTTTCATCCCTGTGTGTGTGTGTGAGAGATATATTTACTGCAATATTTCTCATAGATCAATAAGCTGTTCCTATATCTCTGTGACAATGTCTTGTATGGCTTTCATGATAACAACAGTCATTCATCGCCTTGCCAAAGACTACAGGTCCCATGATTATCGTCTCCCTCTGACACTTCTAACAACTACTGTCTTTAGTTTTATAGACAGCTCTGTAGTTTGTCTCAGATCTGTAGTTTGTGTTGTTTTTTTGATGAAGTATTTGACTCACAGAAGTCTGGAGAGGGATAAAAGTTGTTCCCTTGTTGGTTATAAAGTCTGCAGTATTTGCTCTCTCCAATGCATTATAGTCTGTAATATCTGTTTCTAGCTTTGGGAATGAGTTAATTATTTTCACAAATCTAAAACAGAAAACGTCCAACATCATAAAAATAACACACAGCCGCTCTCTCTGCTGCAGAACCCTTTCACAAAAAAACCACAAACTCATCTGCAGATCAATACAGTACATGGCCTCCATGGATGCCTGGTGTAATATCAGGTCTTTACTGTTGGTTGTGTTATTGTGCTCTAACTCATCCTCCCCTTCTCTATGCACTATACACACACTCTGTCTTTCTGTCAAAGCTCCTAGATTTCTGGTTCTCAAATACTCTCCCCCATAATCTCCCATCTGTGTTTCGTATCTTTTACTTTTCATCTTTTTATTCTTTCATCCATCCCATCCTCTCTTGCCTACATCCGTTTGGTCGTCCCTGACTCTGCTGGAGGACAAAGAGTGGAAAGATTCAGGAGGTATATTACTGTTACAAAGAGCAAGCAGGAAAGGACGGAAGAGTGAAGGAGAGAGATGGTGATCAAGAACGTACAAGAGATAGAGATGATGCAGAAACAGAAGAACAGAGACAGAGGGGGGAAGCAGAAAGCTAGAGAGAAACGAGGAGGGTGGGGGTCTGTAGTATGTCTCCTCTTTGTAATCGTGTTAACTGGCGGCTCCAAGCCTGGCCTCTTCAGCTGTCACGTACAAATACACACACATGCACACACCACCTGTGTATGCCTGACAGACAGCTCATTCATCACAATTAACCAATTACAGCCTCCGCAGGTCTGTACAAACCCGCCTACTGCTGGTGGAAAAGGGAGGAGAACAGGAGAAAGTAGTAAGAGGAGTCGCTCTTTTCAACATAAATATGTTGAAAAGGAAGTGAAAACGCAGTGATATTTTGTATTTTTGCATTTACTGTATACACTCAGACATGATCTATGTGTTTACCTGAAGCCACCGTATTGATGGCCCCTTCCTGTCCAATGATGTGCTCCTTCAGCCTCCTCTCCAGGGGGAACCTCCTCCTTTCCTCTGCCTCTCGCCGAGCCTGTAACTCCAGGAACTAAGTGGAGATAAAGAAATGGACAAGAGAGTCAGTGGAGCTGGAAGAGGAGGGAGACACTGGAGAGAAAATTAATAATCAGCTCCGAGTAAACAAAGGCTCTACGTCTGTCCCTCTCCTTACTTCTCATCCCCATCTCTTTATCATTGCCTCTTTTGTTTAAAAACGCCTACCAAGTCAACAAAGCTGATATACTCTCATGGACACTTTATTAGGTACACCTTCCTAGAACTCGGTTGGACTCCCTTTTGCCTTCAGGCATAGATTCAACAAAGTGCTGGAAACAGCATCACACAGTTGCTGCACATCCATGATGTAAATCTCTCGTTCCACCACATCCCAAAGGCGCTCCATTGGATTGAGATCTGGTGACTGTGGAGGCCATTTGAGTACAGTGAACTCACTGTCATGTTCAATAAATCAGTTTGAGGTGATCTGAAATTTGTGACATGGTGCATTGTGCAGCTGGAAACAGCAATCAGAAAATGGGAACATAAACGGATGGATATGGTCAGCAGCAATGCTCGGGTAGGCTGTGGTGTTTAAACAATGCTCAGTTGGCACTAAGGGACCCAAAGTGCTCCCAAACCATTACACCAGCAGCAGCAGCGTGAACCTTTGATACACTGCAGGATGGATCCATGCTTTCATGTAGTTTACACCAAACTCTGACCTTAACATCTGAATGTTGCAGAAGAAGGTTAGTCTTATCAGACGAGGCAACGCTCTTCCAATCTTCTACTGCTGCATTGGTGAGCCTGTGTGAATTGTAGCCTCAGTTTCCTGTTCTTAGCTGACAAGTGTGGTAACCAGTCTGGCCTTCTGCTGTTTCAAGGTGTGATGTGTTGTGCATTCAGAGATGCTCTTCTGCATACCTTGGTTGTGGTTATTTGAGTTACAGTTGCCTTCCCATTGGCTCAAAGCAATCTGGTCATTCTCCTCTGACCTCTGGCATCAACAAGGAATATTCCCCCAGAGAACTGCTGCTCACTGGATATTTTCTCTTTTTCGGACCATTCTCTGTAAACTCTAGAGATAGTTGTGCAGGAAAATCCCAGCAGTTTCTGAAACACTCAGACCAGCCCATCTAGCACCAACAACTATGCCATGGTCAAAATTACTTAAATCACTTTTCTTAGTCATTCTGATGCTCGGTTTGCACTTCAGCAGGTCATCTCGACTGTGTCTACATGTCTAAATGCACTGAGTTGCTGCCATGTGAATGGCTGATTAGATTATTTGTGTTAATGAGCAGTTGAAAAGGTGTACCTTATAAAATGGCTAGCCAGTGTATCTACCAATACAGATATCAGGTACCTCAAACTATAACTGAACACCTCTAAGTAAGAAAAGATCTCATCTGGATGCAGCTGTATAATCACATTTTCTTCTGTGTTTCTGGGTTGAAGGTTTTTCTTCTTTCTCATCGGCTTTATGAGTTAAATTAAACCCAAAAATAAATTTTAAACGTAAGAAAATCTGGGCAATAAATACAATATTCTTCTTGGATTAGGTGCCACATTTCTTAAATGGTGGAATGAAACATTTAAAATGTATTCCTTTTACCTTAAATATCTCACACACTAATACGCCCTTCATCAAAAATTTTAGAAGTATATTTTCCACTTTGAAGCAGCTAACTGCTTCCCATCTCCCTCCTCTTTATCACACTACCTCCATTTCTCTGACACCCATTTCCTCTCCTCTGCTGATTTAGCTTGATCTCTCCACCTCTTCTTCTTCTATTCTTTTAGCGTTCTTCACACCCCCTGGTTTCTCCTCCTTTCTCTCAGCCACCCCATGACTCATTTATCCTCCTCTCTTTGTCTCCTTAGACTCCAGGTTTCCACCCTGCAGTGGAGGCAGGCTGTTTATTCTCTCTCTCCATCTTGCTTAGCTCCAGCCTGCTGTCAAGTCGGTAGATAACTACGGATAACTCGAGTTTTATTTAAGAAAAAGCCAGACCCCACTTCTACCACTACACACCTGTGAAATACCAAGAGCTGAGCAGTGAGGGGCAGCATGCTAGAGCTTTGTTTAATCTAAAAGACTAAGAACTCTCAGCACAGCCAAACTTTCTAAACAATATTAAATCACATTTTTAACATCGCAATTTTGTCTGGGGGAAAAAACCCAAGAAATGACCTATCCCGAAAGCATTTGGCAAAGGAGAACTGGTTTCTGTAAAGGTTTTCATAGTATTAATAAGTATTATTAATAAGTATTTTCTGTGCACCCAACTTGTGATTTAGTTAATTCTTCTTCACCAAAGAGTTTGACTTCATTGTTGGAGTCAGAATAAAAACATCCCAATAATCATAGATCCAGTAAAGCACATTTTATTATCAACATGATAATAATTTGCACTTTTAAAAAGATATTTACACTCATAATCCAGTGATGTGAATGATATAAGCTGCCATTTTACATTATAAAACATGCAGGACTTTATACATAATTCAACTTCAGTGCTGCCTGTGACTGATATTTTGTTTTTCCTATACATATACCAGATAGTTCATTTGAACACATTTTAGCCTTTAGTCTTTCATGCCATGATATGCAATGATCAATAACCCAGCTTTGTTGTTCAGCACATGTTTTTAACCCCAGTTAACCTCCACCAGCTTTCACAACTTTAATATTCAAAGCACCTGTCAGTCAGAAAGCAGACCGACACAGACCTCCTGAGGAGCATCGGCCGGTGTGCAGGAAATGTGCTGAGTTGTTCACACCACGCCAGAGAAAACAACTACATCTGGAAGCATAGGGCATTTTTTTCATTACTTAACTGGTTACTTAAGGGGTCCCCACCTCTTGACTAGCCACCGAAAGGCAGTTTTTACTTCTGCATAGCCTGCGTGGAGGCAAACCAAAATCAATGATGGTGTCTGTGTGAATGTGAAGAGTGTGTTACCTTGCCCTCCCACTCCTTCAGCAATGTGCTCACTTCTCCCTCCTTAGCATAGGCCCGTGCTGTGTGTCCCAAACCATTGGTCTGCAGGGGGTTAGCACCTGTATGACAATCACAAACTAAATTTAAAGCTCCTACATTAGAAAAAAAAGAACTCAATAAATGACCGGAACTAACAACAGCAAACTTTTCAGGAAAAATAAAAACCAAACAAAAACTGAGTACTACCACAATATGCACACATTTCCCTCAGCAGGTGGGTCTAAATGTCAATCGAAAAAGCGAGGTTAGGGGTGAGAGGTCACAAGGGTCAAGGGTCACTGCAATGAAGCAGGACGGCAACGCAATGACCCTGTAGGGGGTTTCATATCTGCAACGCGTGCCAATAACCATACACCCGCGCACCAACACCCTGGACTATTATATGATCTATACATACACACTGCAGGTCGCTGCAGGTTGGAGCCACTGAGACAAACACCCATCCACACACAACAGGAGTGGTCAAGTGGAGGACAGATTTCAGAGAGGAAGCAAGATAATATCACAGCATGAGTGAAGTGTGCCAGTCAGGGCCGGACACTGTGGACTTGTCAGTGCGGATGGTTAGCAGTGCCTTCTGCCCTGACCTGTGCTGCCACTCAATAACCAGAGTAAACTCAACATATATGCACCTCCATATGAACAGGTAATAGTAACACTGTGGGAAAGTTTTAGGGCATTATATAGTGGAGAAAAAAAAAGAATTCAGGTAATGAAATATTATAGTTCACAATTTAGGATGCAGATTCATTCAGGGTGAAAGTTGGTGCTGAACACTTGATCAGATTTGATCACATAAAGTCAGATTTCATGACTTCATCTGTCATCAGTTTATGTCAGTTTTAGATTGTAGCGGATTTCAAGTTTAATTATTGTGCTCGCTCCATATTTTTATTCTTGGACTCTATTACAGTAGCTTTGTATTCACAGTTCAAAATCATCTCTATCTTACACTTGTAAGGGGTGCAGCCCCTCAGTTCCACTTTGGACAGCAGGTGGGCGAGGCTGCTCATCTCATAGCCAAAGCATTTGTCTGAAATAAACATATTAAGGATATCTGCTCTATTTGCCATCATATTGAGCCAAGAGGTAAAGAAGAAGAAGAAGAAAATAAACACTGGAAACTGTATTTGAAGCCATCTAAAGCCTGAGATTTTAGCTCACAAGGATTACTTTTACAAATGGTTAGGTGATTATTTGATCCAGCAATGCAATGAGATTATATAAATAAATTATGTTCAAATCAAATCCCACAATCCAAATCTAGCTCTAATCATATTTACCAAAATAAAGATTAATAAATGAAAATTGAGCTTTATGCTCTGAAATCATGCAGTGAAAGATCAATTTTGCTTTCAGCAGTAATAAACACAATGTTGAGATTCTTATTGTTTTCTTTTGATTTTCTTGCTGCCACTGAGACTCAAATGGGTTTTGTGATAAGTCATAGTGTTAATGATCTCACTAGTTTCTTCATCAGGAGCTCAGTCTACTGTACACCGGCTGACACTCGTGTGAGAAAACAACATTAGTAACTTCAGTGCTCTGTATGTGATGCTGTATGGTGCGCTAAGGACAAGAAATTCCATCTGAACTTTTTCCTTCTGAAAAAATAAAAAATAAACAAAGTATGTAATCAGAGCAGGTGATGGTTGCTCTATTGCTCTGAGGACCGACCACAGAGACTAATAATCACTGTGATGATTATCGATAAACCCCTAAATTTTGTGACCTGCTCACAAGCCATCGATCCTGACAATACACCACAACCTCCCCCCAAAAAACATGAGGACAAAAAGCAATAAAGCACCACACACACACACCGACACTGGACATAATAAATAGCATCATTTAGGGCTTTAATATCAGGCCAACCCTCTGGGCCATAGCACTTTATAACAGGATCAACACTAACAACAGTCACAGAGACAGACACACAACCCCAACTAAACACACACACACACACACACACACACACACACACACACACACACACACACACACACAGGATCCCTTCATTAGGAGTGCTTTAGTTATGCCTATTAGGAGTGCCCTCCTCTTTCCCATTTCCTCCTCCCTCTCTTTCACTGCAGCTGGTGGGAGAGAGCCCCTGCTGGTCTTTATGCATGCGTATGTGTGTGTGTCCTTGTGTGCGTCTGCGAGCATGTGTGTCTCCTCTGGCCTCTTACCACCTACAGAGCTGTCCATTACGCAGTGCCCCTGGCCACAGAGCCAATGTGAAGCCTGGGGAGAGGCTAGAGAGCCTCCGCAGGTAGGGTGTGGGACTGTGTGGCGAAGTGAAGCCTGAGGGTGGGCCTGGAGACTGTGATGGATGGAGATGTGAGTGGAGGGCCGGCTAAGGCCAAAAGAGCAAACCCACGGCTAGTAGTGTTACACAGATGAACACAAACACAGGGGAAATAACAAGGTGCAGTGTGTACATACATGAAAGGAAGATGACGCACAACCAGAGAACACACACACACACACCAAAATCCACATAGATGTCCTGAAGCTGTGACAGTTTATAAGATTTTTTTTTTGTGATGATGTTAAAACAAAGATAGATAGAATGCTACAAATGGAAAATGGCTTAAAGGAAAGAAAGACAGCAGAAGCTTGTATGAGGGGGAAAAAAAAAATCAAAACATGCATAAGAAACTTTAGCAAAAGTCTAATTACGCACACATTTGCACAGGATCACATAAGCGCAGCAATGTGTGATTTAGAGCGCGTGATATCATAACTGATACTGGCCGCGATGGTGGCGCCAACCCTGCACAGGCCCAGTCGGGCGAGCAACAACCAACCCCGTCTGTAATCTGATTGTCCTAAAACAAATGTCTCTGCTTCGTGAAATTTCTTACCTTTTTAATTCAAAAATGCGTCTGCAGAACATTTGATCAAGTTAGTTGAGGTGATTTGTTTAAGCGTACGGAGTACTTACAGAGGCAGGGGTGATACGGGAGAGACGGGCTGACAGAGCTTCAGATGCATCATCCATCATAAACATAAACAAGACATTAATACAAGCTCCTGCGCATCTGTGTGTGTGTGTACAGTGATCCCAAAAATGGAGTGTTTTTAGATTAAAAGCCTAATCGACCTAAAAGACAACAACAACAACAATCTCTCAAATTTAAGTTAAAAAAGGCATCTGTAAACTGAAACAAGAATATCAGATGGATGAAATCAAACATGAATATGTGAACAGATTCATTATTCATATGGAGGCTTGAGTGCGCTAAAATATATGGTCTCTCTCTCACACACACACACACACACACACATACAAAGACTCACACTTCCTGTGCTTGTGGAGTTACCCCAAGGGCATGTTCTGCGAGGAGGTCACAGTTCAACGAGGCCTAGCTTGTTTAAGAGCTGCTCGCCTGGAAACTGAAGGGGGATACTCTGCCTCCAGGGTGTGTGTGTGTGTGTAATGGTGGCGCTGAGTCAACGACAGGTGCGAGCGTAATGGGGGCTGGGGAAGCTGAACAAGTAATCAATTTCAAATGAGTTTTGTAATGCTGTTTATATCAGTTGCGGGGGGGNCGTTCAGGTGTTGATACATGAAAAGGTGATGGAGGTGAAACTGCTTTCAGCTTTAGAGGCAGACTGAGAACTATTCAGTTTAAACATCAAAGAATAACCTCTAAGAGCTGGGGTGTTTCAAAACTGGTACCCTTGAATTAAGCTGTGAATGTATAAATTATTGTATAAAAAAGGGAAAAAATATAAACTACAATTTATTACAACAATTAAACAAGTGTATTTTTATTGATTACTTCTTAACTTTTGAAATATTATTGCGTTTGATTTTTTTTAACGGTCTCTCTCTAACAGTACATTTCCTTTAACTTCATTTATGATTGTAAAAAAAATAAATAAATGTGACATAAACAAAACATGCCACAGCCTGGCAGGGAGTAAATATGAGCTTTTAGGAGGAGGAAGAATAAAAGAAAGGCATCATTTTATTCAGATGATCTTGTTTCAATAATTATTGGAAGGTAAAATTGTTAATGAAAATTAAATCTCGATTAACTGTCCCTCCCCACTTTTAATAAAGTGGCTCATTTAAATTTTGCCGAGTATGACGGAGGGGACCTAAACGTGTTTTTCCAGAAACTCAAGAGTAAAATTCAGTCCTATTTTCACCTGAACTACGACGCACGATTAACAAATTTAAATTTAAAAGCCTCTTTAAATCGAGCCATTTGGCCTGACTGATAAAGATTACTAAAAGATGTGAACACAAACATATTTATTCATTTAGATTCCCATTAGCCACTACAATGGTAGCAACTAACACAAGGAAATATTATATTACAACATGAAGACATTAACTATATGATAAACCAATGAAGTAATAAAATCAAAGTATCAGCCTGGAAACATAACCTCCATGGCAGAAGTAAGAAGCAAGTAAACTGTCAAATTGAGATCAAACAACTCATAAGGATGTTTTGCTAAACCGTGAAGACTTCTCCCTCCAGTGGACGCTATAATTGAGGTTTGTCAGTTCTGTTTGGCTGAGACTGACAGAGTTAAGGTGACAGCTGCATTTTTGCAGTTTAGCCTCAAGAAAGGCACACTTAGTTCACCTAAGCATGAGCTACTAAAATCCAGCGCCCACTTTCCTCCCCTTCTCTGGTCCACAGGATTGAGGACTGTATATAAAATGAAGGTGGAGACAAGCACACAGCTTGGCAGTTATTTGGCTTTAATACCAAGGATATCCACGACTAAAAAATTGCACCTGTAAAGGCATCAAACTGCAGAGCAGCAATGTCATATATGTGCAGGCTGCTGCATCTGTCACCACTTTTACTTCTCTAACATCGACACTCTCCGAGTTCCCCCGTGGAATTCAAAGGTGGGCTGTAACGGGATGGTTTTAATGATTCGGGAGCGGTAACATACCAGCCTCAAGCAGCATGCAGACAGTGCGTGGGTCATCAGCCAGTGTGGCGTAGTGAAGCGCCGTGCAATCACGGAAACCAGCCCGGCTGCTGAGCCTGCTGCTGAACTCGTCTTCTCTGGACACCAGGACTGCAGAGAGGGGACACACAAGAGAAGAAAGATTAGAACCACAAACTGCTTTTTCTGTGCAGAACATGCACAGGTTGGCTTCCAACATAAATAAAATAAAACAAAACCAAAAAGCCTGCTGGGAACATCATTCATTTGTGAGATTGCTGCTAGATTTTAATTTTAAATACTTCCCTGCACCAATATTAAAGTTTAAAAAAAAGTCAGTCTTACTGAATTTGGAGTTAACAGGAATTCGAGGAGATGCACTAATTCCTCAAAGCTGCAAATAGGATAGTTATTACATGAATCTGGAAACTGTATACCCCCTGGATCTGAAAAAGATATTACAATGAATAACAAACTACTTAAGACTTTAAATTTTACAGCATCTAAATCCGAGAGAGCTTCCTATAATCTATCCACAGTCAACCGTAAGACACCAGAAAGTGTGACGAAGACAACATTGCTTTTACAAAATTATCTTTCTTGTTTCCAGCTTTGGAAGAGTTGTTCATTTGAGCAGATTTAAGCTCAACTGTCCGACACAATAGCAATAATGCGAGTTGTGTTTTAGGGTCTCTCTTGCTTTGCTTCTTACTAATAATGGAGATACTCTATCATTCTCTCCTTACTTCTTTTTCATAACAGCACTCATCTCGTGCCACTCCTTTATCATCCATTTTTATTTTTTCCGCCTCCTTCCTCTCCTCCTCGGTGTCCATCAATCTCTTTCATCACTTGCACCCTCTTTCTCCCTCCCCACTCTCTCTATCCCAGTAACTTTGTCTCATCCATTTCCTGACTTCCTCTCCCTCCCTCATCATCCCACCCATTTCCTTCAATCCCTCCCGCTCTCCATCACTCCCTCAAACATCCGCATCTTCTTCCTTCTTCTCCATCTCCAGCCTTCTTTTTTCAGTGCATCCCTTTTTTCCTTCTTCCTTGCTTCATCAGTCTTTCTCTCCCTCTATCCATCCCACTCTCTCTCTCTCTCTCACAGCGTATCTCTGCAGTGTGTGTGTGTGTGTGTGTGTGTGTGAGAGACAAGGCGGGATAATCATAGCTAACCCAATAAAGCGTCGCACAGGCCCCCCTAGCCCATCCATCAGTGTGCGTCTGGGAAACGCTTCCCCACGCTACGCGGGCCCCACGTGGACCCAAACCTGACAGCCATATAAATGTCTGCAATATACATATCCCATATAAATATGTCTGCAGAAACCCAACACAGACTGGAGGGGTGGGGGTAAAGAGTGTGTGTATGTGTGTGTGCGCCTCTGCCATTGTGCCTGTGTGTTTGTGTGCAACTGTAAAGCTCAGAAGCAAAGCAAAATATTAAAAAACAGAACAAAAAAAATCCACACCAGAGGACAAATAAAACAATACACACACACACACACAAAAAACAAACAAACCAAAAAAACCCAAAAACAAACATGTACATTAATGGAAATTTCTTATGCAAATTATGCTCATAATGCTTTACACACTGTGGGTTTATATGTGCAATAACAACTCCAGTCTCTGCTTCCCGCCCCTCTCACCTTCCAGCGAGTGGATGCCTTTCTCCCGTGATGTGTCGTAAACGTTGTTGAAATGATCGCCGGCATTTGGATCGGCACCGGCTTCAAGCAGGACCTTCACCGCGCTGAAAAGTAACAAAGGAGACACACATTTAAAAGCATATCTGAATCACAGCCAGAACCTTGTATTAAATAAATGCAGACATGCACACAGATGAGCTTTAACACTGTAATATTTCAGTGTTTACACGATCGATGCAGTTTGAAAACTGCATGCCAGTTTTTCTTGGCTGATTTTGGTCCATATAATTATTTGCACATTAGGAGAATGTCATTTTATTTAAATAAGTTTTCCTTTCTTTGGAAAATCTCTCTCTCTGAAGGTGCATTATTTCAAAGAAGAATAATGCATCTTCAGGTTCAGGTGTCTGATCAACTGTTTTAGAAATTTTATATATTTTTTTTTCCTTCATATTAATACCTGGGAAAAACTGGCAGCAAAGCAAGTTTAAGATCAAGATTTAAGATCAAGTCTACGAGGTCAGTGATGTGGATGAAATCATCTGTCACAATGTGTTATTTTTTTATTGTTGTCACCTGTTGTGACTTCGCAAATTCATTTGTAATTCATATATTTGGCATCTAAAAAGGTTGAAGATGAAGCTGTCAGGAAGGAGAAAGAGGAAGACCAAATTGGAGGTTCATTGATGCATTGAAGAGGATATGTAGAAGATGGGAGGTGTGACACATATAAGGGATAGGGTGTGAAGGAGGTGGACAATCTGCTGTGGCAAGCCCTAAATAGAGGAGGAGGAGAAGATGGAGGAAAGGAAGAAGGCAGCAGTGGAGGAGGTGGAAATGAAAAAGAAGGCGGAGGAGGAGAAGGCTGAGAAGGAGAAGGCAGAAAAGAAAGAGGAGGAGGAGGAGGAGAAAGAAGAATCCTCATTAACAGAACTCCCCACGATGGTCTGATACACTCATTGGTATTAAAGAGGCAGCTACCTCAATATAAATTGCTTAGGAAGTACTTCATTTCACTGTGTACATGCCGTCCAATTGCTCAACCTTAATTAAGGCTTACTGTTTGCTAAACACGTGTAGCTAAATCTGCAAAAGCACATATGGACTCATAAGACGGCATCACAAGAACACATACTGGATTTAGGACAGGGATGAGACTTGTGGCATGTTCTATTTAAAAAAAAGTGGCCAATGTTTTTGCTCAAAGTGTTTACTTGAAGTGGTGTTTAATGCTATGCAGCAGTCTTTACATTTTCTCTTATTAAGTGGATCTGTCAAAAGCATTACTGAATCAGTAGCAACATCTACACTGCTCAAAAAAAAAAATAAAATAAAATGAAAGGAACACTTTTTAATCAGAGTATAGCATCAAGTCGATTATAAACCTCTGGGTTATTGATCGGTCAGTTAAGTAGCAGAGGGGGTTGTTAATCAGTTTCAGCTGCTTTGGTGTTAATGAAATTAACAACAGGTGAACGAGACGGGCAACAATGAGACAACTCCCAGAACAGGAATGGTTTTACAGGTGGAGGCCAGACATTTTTTTCTCACCTCATCTTTTCTGACTTTTTTTTTCAATAGTTTTTCATTTGGCTAGAGTCAGTGTCACTACTGGCCGCATGAGGCGATACCTGGACCCTACAAGGTTGCACAGGTACTGTAGTCCAACTCCTCCAGGATGGCACGTCAATACGTGCCATTGCCAAAAGGTGTGCTGTGTCTCCCAGCACAGTCTCAACAGCATGTGGAGGAGATTGCAGGACTCAGGCAGTTACTCTAGGAGAGCTGGACAAGGGCTGTCGGAGGTCTTTAACCCATCAGCAGGAGGAAGAACAAGACTGGTATGGTGGTGGGTGTCAGTGATGATCTGGGGAGGCATATCCATGGACAGACCTCTACAGGCTAAGCCATTAGGTATTGGGATGAAATCCTTGGACCCATTGTCAGACCCTAAGCTGGTGCAATGGGTCCTGGATTCCTCCTGGTGCATGACAATACCCACCCTCATGTGGTGAGTGTGCAGGCAGTTCCTGGAGGATGAAAGAATTGATACCATTGACTGGCCTCCACACTTAAACTTTGATCTTCAGTGTCTCTTTGAATTCAGCCCTCTGTAGGTTGATAATTTTCATTTACATCAAACGATGTGGTATCCTTTCACTCCTAACACATTACCCAGTCCATATCAGTACAGATATCTAGCATGATCCCCCCCCCCCCATTAGATCTGATGTGCATTCAAAGTGTTCCTTACATTTTTTTTGAGCAGTGTAAATAAACCCTGACATAATAAAAAGGCAGTACACACATTTAATCAGCTGCCATAAGTGTAATACTTGTTTAAAGTTGTCATCAAGTGACCACAGTTTGTGTTTAATAAACGTTTTGTTACACATGAGCAAAGCCCTGGTTCCTTCCCACCACCAACTATAACCTTGACCTTTCCGCAAAGTTTCTTGCACCCTCATGGTTCAAAAACAAACACATGCAAATATCCAATTCCTCAACTGACTGTGATACTTTCACCTGATTCACTTCCATCTATTCTGTCTCGTTATGGTGGATACACCCCACTGGCCACTTCCTTCTTTCTCGCCTTCATTACACATTTGTCAGCCTCGTAACATGTACATATATGCACACTGAAGGGGCAGGGGTCGGGCCCATTTCCGGCACCGGTGGGGGGCCTGTGTGACGGAGTGGGGTTTCGTGTGTAGTCCTTCATTGAAGCGTACTGCCTTATAGAACAAACAGGAGTACCTCGGCAACACCACTCACTGTGACTCATGAGATGTTTCAGGTCCCTCTGTCTGCAGGACACACTGCCACACAAACACACACTTACACCACTGTGAAGGAAAAACAGTGGCTTTGACATTGAGACACAGATGTGAACAAAAAAGTACACACAAATACACAAAAACTAGCCAGCTAGCCGGTGAAGACAGAGAGAGACAGAGAGAGAGAGGTGGTGGCCGAAACATGAACCCTGCTGATATGCTGCTGCCATTAAACCTGTGATCACGTAATGCAGCCTGGGAGGGAGAGATGGATCGTTTGCAGCTAAATGGTTGTGGCAGCGGTCTGAAAGGGCTTAAATAGAGTAAAATATGACCATTCATAGGAGGATGAGGTGGAGCTGACCATGTAACAGGCTGAAGCCCTGTTGGAAGAACTTTCATATAAGATCAGTTGTAAACATCTTGTTCATTTGTGGTGTTGTTACAGCAACAAAAAAAAAGCACTGGTTAAATATAAAAAGCTTCATCTCTGACAGTATGCAGTAACATATATAAAGCATATATGAAGCAAATTTCCTGGAGCCAGAGATAATGCATACAAATCACTATATGTATCCAACCAGCAGACTTACATAACCTACAATTAGGTGTAAGTAAAAGGAGCACAACTTCACAATGAGAAGCTGGGGCATGCAAATATTTAGTGTTTTTGCTTAAAAGACAGATTATTAAAATAGTTTGTGACTAATTTACAAACATTCTAGTTACAAATGGAGACTTAAAAATCTATTTGGCCATCATCATAGTTTAAAATGATCATACTGCTGTATTTCTTTGTGCATTCCTGTGGGATAGCAAGGCTGAGAACATTCTGGCCAGGTCTTTGTGTCTGACCTTGCTGAGGGGGGTAAAAAGGACAATCGTGGGGGGGGGTCCCCTTTTGTTACTGTATCACTGTGGCTGGGAGCAACTGGGGGTGTGTGTGTGTGAGACCCACAGAGGGCTTTCCCTTCACCCTCGCAAGCACTTCTACAAACATCGATGCATCCTGTGAGACGCGTACAGAAGCACTCAAACTGAGGTTGGTCACACGAGGCTGGGCAAGACTGTGTGAAGGAATGAGATGGTCTGAAAAGGGTTAATGGCATACGAAAGGTAAACATGAAGGGATGAAAAAAAAAAACAAGAAAACAAAGAGGAGGCGTGGATGAAAGGAGGGAGAGTACCTAAAAAGCAGAAAGAAGGGGCGATTTAATTACACAGGACAGTACTAAAACTAACTAGCTTTTGAAAACAGTTTATACTTTTACTAATCAACTGATGATCAAGTGGCTAACTTTATTTGGGAGGAGAGTTGCAGAACTAACTTGAAGCTTTGAAGGCATTCAGAAGTTAATTAGGTTAAGCTCCCTTTTTAACATGAGTAGACAAAAAGCTACATTTACAGACTTCCTGATACAGTCGAATATCTACAGAAACAAAAATAATATCTATTTTAAATATAATGGTCAAGCAAAATGTTTTATGTCCCCAAATTAGTTATGTCTTTTACACACCCCTCATGTTTCACTGAGCTAGCTGTAAATGCATAACATAGGTAGCATTATTAATGACTTGAAACATCCTTATGTTGTACTGTTTGTGTTCTTTTCATGTACAAAGATACAAACAATTCATCCACTTGGTTGCCAAAGTTCATTTTTATTATTTACGTGAACAGTTACCTCCTTGCTTGTTAAGCTAGCAGGAAGTCAGCATCTTGGTCAGCGGCAGCTTGAAGCTCCGGTTATGACATAATCTCTCTGCTACACCATTTTGCTTTTTTATTACTCACTATGCAACATGCTAAAGTTGGCAGATTTATCCTTGCAGCTTTGCTTTTCCAGCAGGTGGTCGGTGTCTCTGCCGAGGGCTGGTGTTACTTTCCAATCCGGCCCTGGAGGGAAGACAGGAAGCATACGCTTCTGCCTCCGTTGTGAAAGAATAGACACCTGAGCCAAACTGACCATCCATGTCTGTGACCACCTGGCCCAGACGTTGGACCTCACTTGACCCCACCTCACCTGGTGTACACCCGGGGTCAGAGAAATGCCAGGAAGGGAGGGTCACTGCACCGCATTATTTTATTTTTTAATGTACCTTCTTTAAAATATAACTGTACAGTCATAAACCGGTCTGTACAAAATTATTCAATATAATAGTTTTCCTTGTATACTATAGGTAGAACTTGTGAGATGCTGGTATTTAAAGCATTTACCAAGCGTTCATTTTAAACCAATTTTACTTTTCCCACATACTTCTGATAACCTGGCAATGCAAAGGGGGTGTGTTCAGGTCTAAACATTTAATCGTTGCTCAGTTGCTTTATAGTTGTCATGCTGTCATGTTAGAAAACAAGACTGAAATTTCTTTTTTCCAGCACTGTATTTTTTATAAAAAAAATAAATAGAAAACCCTCAGCAGTGTACACATGTGGAAAATAACATGATAATGTATTGATATGGTTTAGCAGAATATCCTCAAAGGTGCCATTAATTATATTATCACACTATATTCTGACAGTAGTTGTAAATACTGTTATCTTATAGTGTAAGAAGAATAACAATAAAGCCCACATATGTTAATAAACCAGACTACCTACCATTATGATCGTGCTATATCCTGGTCAAATTATCATATTTCACCAGGAGCTGGCTAGTCCACCTAATCCAGGGCCCAAATCTATAATCCCACTTAAATGCCCTCTCCTCCCCTTCTAAATTATTCGCTCTCATTCCATTGCCCCTGTGCGCCCCCCCCAAAACGAGTCACTCGGCCGACAGGTCGGAACGGTCAACAGGCGTTATACTTGGCTGAGCGCTCATTGTGCACGTGAATGCGGTGACGGAGGGATGGAGGGAGAGAAAGAGAGATGGAGATGGGTATTGTGCGTTAAAGAGTGCAAACACAGAGCCAGGCCCTGCTTCTCCCTGATTTAACCCTACATCAAAGCTAAGCAAACACACGCCCCCTCCACCACCTCTACCACAAATGTCTCACCCACCCCTCTGCTCCACCCCGATTCCCCTCACACAGCCGTGCCTTGACCTGCCTAGTGGACACTACATCTAGATAAGGCTCCCACAGAAATGTCTTCTTGAAACACGATTATCACTTTTGGTTCAGGAAAAATAGAAATATAGTGTGAGAGAAGGGCAGAATAATTCAACAGCGAGAGCCACGCTGACATTCTCGCTACAGGCTAGACCGTGTTCATGAGTGATGTTCCCTGTGTTTTCACTTAACGGCTGCAAATAAAGTTGTGTGTGGCTGAGTAATAGGCAGTTGGCCTGTAAGATATTTGGTATGAACTCCCCCGGTCTCCTCACGTGTGTGCGTGTTTGTGCGAGCGGACGTGTGTGTTTGTGACTGATGTGTGTGAACTGATGTTCTGTCTTCCCTGCAGCAGTGACTGCTCACTGGGGGGTTGGAAGACGGGATTAAACACAGAGGAGTGTCGCTGTCTGGCTGAGTTATAGCACTCATAACACACACACACACACACACACACACACACACACACAGCAGGTAAAGATAAACACACATACAAACACATATTTGTATCCAAAAACGTCTGACACACACATTAAACACAATGTGATGTACATCGATATGACCACTCAACATTCATGATGTTAAAGATGCAGCTAAAGGATCATGTGACCGTGTTGGTTAGGTCTGAGCGATTCATCAAATTTTAATTTCAATTACCGTTTTGGCTTCCAACGATTATAAAAACAAGCCAATCAAGATAAAACAATTATACTACCCTCATTTTCCTGCTGCCAAATTACTTTTCTGTCACTCTTGTAATCAATAAATTGCTTTGAGATTAATAATATAACATACTAGTATAAAGCAAAAAGAAATCAATCTAAAATTGAAATTGCAAGCTCCAATAGTGTTGTAATCACACAGACTTATTTGTGAGGTTTTTTTTTTTTGCAACATGAAATCCAACTCGAAAAAGTAGCAACAATAGACTGAAAGCAACCTCATCTGAAACTATTTTAATATTCAGATTTCAGATAATGCTTCTCGTTCTTGTGGCCCTTTAACAAAAAAATTGACCCCACAGACTGGGTAGAGAGAGAGAGAAGGAAAAAAAGAAAAAAAAAGAAAAAAAGGCCTGTAAATTGGATTTGGCCCGGCCTTAACCTCGGCCCCTCTCTGTATTCTGTGTGTTCTGGGGGCCAGGAGGCTAATTTAATTTGTTGGACAGAGAAATGGGGGAACGGGTAAAGACCGTCTGTCAGTCTGAAAGCTGCACTTTGCACTTTTGATGACGTACTGTAACAACTATAGCAGGGATGAGCGCGACATATGCTCACACTAACTAATGCAGCAGCTGCGTGATACCAAACCTGCTGCATATGCAATGCCTCAGAAGTTTAAAACATGATTTGTTCAGTGGAGGAGACGCACACAGACCTGTGCTGTCGATTCATAGCAGCCACCATGAGAGCGGTCCAGCCGAGACGGTGACGGTGATTTGGATCCACCCCCTCTTTTACCAGCCTGATGGGAACAAGAAACAGAAAGTGGTTTTATTTTTACTTCAGCGTCACCGTTATAAGCCTGTAGCAAAGGCTCCATATAGTACTGTAATAAATACTGTAGCTTTTTTATTTTTAAATGCGTACCATGCTGTAAACAGAAGAAGGAAGATTAAGTCTTGCACACCTAAGGGAAATTATGCAAATGCAAATGAAATCTAAAAACAAGAAATATGGGAGACCTGCTGCTGTAAGCACTGAGTCTTTCTTTTAGACACACCAGAATAAATC
Organism: Australoheros facetus; assembly: GCA_030220045.1. Classification (NCBI taxonomy): domain Eukaryota; kingdom Metazoa; phylum Chordata; class Actinopteri; order Cichliformes; family Cichlidae; genus Australoheros; species Australoheros facetus. The sequence continues at coordinate 24,560 of JASGAU010357938.1, forward strand.
CTTGTTACTAAAGCCTTCTTCACCAGTTAATGTAGCCACACGTTAAAGCCAGGTGCGCATTGAGCTTTTTGCCCGAGGGTATAACATCAGGCAGTGGAGTGGCACAGTCCTTGTAAGTGTATGTAAGGGATCCTCGTGTCGTCTCTGGCGCTGAGCAGACAGACAGTGTGCCTGTTTACAGTCAACACAGTGGCCTCAGTCTGGTCTGCACTCAGCGCTGATGCTCTCTGTCTCTGTCTTCACTGCCTGTTCTGCAAGCACAATCAGGATAATGCATAAAACTTGCATCTGAACTTTTTTTTTTTTTGTACTCCTTTAAATTCAGACAAACTGAACATCCCCCTCTACTTTAAAGGTTACCAGAAGTTTAAGTTAAAAGAAAAAGAAATTTTGGATATGAGAACACCTACATGGCAGGTATATTTTAAGTTTTTGAATAATGCAACCAAAATCTGACCTCATATAAACTGGAAAATTACTGCTGAATTCCCTGACAGCAGTACATCATAGAAAATAAAGCACATCTTACTACAGAGCTGGTTCAAGTGTCTTGCCCAAGGACACAACGCAGCGCAGGGACAGGGGCCCGAACCAGCAACCCTCTGGCTGCAAGGCGAATGCCTACCCACTGTGCCACTGCCACTAAATATATAACATAAAAAAAAGAATTAATGGCTCGACTACTGCAGAACTCCCAATTTTCCTAATTTATTGCAACTAATAGTGTATGATGGTTCAAGCACACTTGCTCTTCATCAGACAATAAAACACTTGGCGGCGCCATCTTAAGTCACCTGTGAAAGTTCACTTGACCATGACCAATGGGAATAATATACAATCAGAATCACATCTCATATAAGAAAAACAGGTCATAAATAATCTACAAATAATACATATTGCCTCAGCATTAGTCAGAAAAATCAGTCCCAGTAGCAGGCCAGTGCTTTGCAGGTATCTCTGACACCACTGGTGTGTGTGTGCGCTTGTGTGTGAATGCGTGACGGACAAACACTTTGCAAGGCCCTTTGTACCACAGGCTTTAAAAGTGCAAACTATTTTAGCCGCAACAGTCAAACCACAGAGCTGCACTCCACACTCATCTGTCCTCCCCTCATTTCCTGTCTACCTCTATAGTGTCAGACCCAACAAATGGCTGAATGTGCCCAAATTAATTTACCAGAAAATAAGGTGATCAACTAATGGCGGTGGCTATTATTTATATGTTATGCCACCAACTTTGAGCTAAATGTTAAAATACAGTGTAACCAATGAGCTGAAAGATAATAACAGTTTAGTTAACTTTAAATAACAGAAAGAGCTCTTTGTTTCCTGCAGACAAGGGGGACTAAATAACAAAAGCAACCATTATTATAAACACTGATATCATCCCTAATGCTACCAAGTTGTCACCCCAGTTGTACAACCAGCCAGTCTGTAAATAGGAGCGCTTATTTCTCAGCTGCCTCTCAGCAGACACACCCTGACTCAACCAAAGCACTTAACACATCTGTGACCTGCTAACTGGCCGTCTCGCTGCACTCTCACCTTCACCATCTGCCACATGTGCACAGGTAACCCAAGCCTGCAGATGGGGACACACATCGATACACACGTGTATGCGCGCACTCAAGTACGTGGAGCTGGATACCAATACTCAACTTCATCCAAAGCACATGAATTAGCACATTTAATATATTCAGCAGAAGAAGAAATTCCCACAATAACGTTCAGGTTCATCTATCCGACTACAAAGTGTGTATTTGTGTATACCCCTTTTCGAAGCTAACAGATGATTTTACATTAAAAGAGAGATGGAGCCAAGCCATTATAGAAGTATGGCTCTAATACAAATATCTCCTTTGATGTAGCATGCCTATTTCTGTTACCTGACCCTGAGAATGCAGGGAATTATTGGGACTAGGTTTAGGATCACACTTAGAACAAGTGTTTATATTATTCTGATATTTTGTTTAAGATAAGGCAGCAAAACACACTGGCAGGATGGAGTCTTAAGTGTCTGAGGATGCTTTACAGTAACTTGCCTCGTTGTTTCCCTCACTGGGCTTTTATGATGTGCCAGTGAAGATAAGAAAGAGAGAAATGCGATAAGATACATGAGGAAGGAGGAGCTGAAGCTGCCAAATGAGGAATTCCTGGGTTCAGAGCATCAGTCTTATGCAAGGTCAAGCTGTGTGCCACATGTGAAGGTACGTGGTGACACTTAATAAGACTTTCACATCTGTGTTTTCTTCTCCTCGTTTGCCTTCCATGATGGTGGATTTTGAATCAGTTCCGGGTCACAACAGGAACGAGGATGCGAGGAAGCATAATTTAGCATTAGGAAAAGCACGCTGTGGCTAACATCTCCTCCACAGGCAGACTTTCACACACAGGTGGACCTCTTCTTCCACCTGGTGGTTACTGATGGGACAACAACTACAGGTGGGCTTTTATAACAGGATGACCTTGGATGTTCTGGAAACTGCCCTGTGAACATGATTAGTTTCTTATACAAGGCTATAATAAGCAAACTAGAGCTCATTTCAGGTCATAAGTGATATTTTTTTATACAGCAGAGACTGCTTTGCAGAAAACTACCCATGGGTTCTTTATTCACGTAAGTAAATATATATAGCCCAGGTTGGTATTGCCAAAATAAAGTAAAACAACATTAAAATTAATGCCAGCAGATGTGGCAAAGAAACAAAAAAAATGAAATCTATATATGGTGGAGAAAAATAAAATAAACTTCTAAAATGAATAGGCTCTTTTAAACAGAAATGCTGCATGGGGATACAAAAATATGCGCATCACGCCAATGACCCGCATATAAATTGCACAGCCCTGAGTGAATGCAGAAACAGGTGGAGATATTGTGTCTACTAAATATTTCTAACAAGAACAAATTCAAGGGCAGCACGGTGGCGCAGTGGTTAGCACTGCTGCCTCACAGTTAGAATACCATCTAACTGTGAGGCGGGTTCGATTTCACCTTGGCCCAGGCCTCTCCCTCTGTCTGTGTGGAGTTTGCATGTCCTCCCCGGGTACTCCGGTTTCCTCCCACATTCCAAAGACATGCACTTACTGGGGTTAGGTTAATTGGCTGTACTAAATTGCCCATAGGTATGAATGAGAGCGTGAATCTGTCTCTCCGTGTTGGCCCTGCGACAGGCTGGCGACCTGTTCAGGGTGTACCCTGCCTCTCGCCCTATGACAGCTGGGATAGGCTCCAGCGACCCTGAAAAGGATGAGCGGAAGCGGATGGATGGAAGAACAAATTCACTGAAGTTGTTACTCCTTCTTTCCCACAAAATTTAAGTCATGAAGCACTGCAGATTCCCAGCATACAATACTGTGCAAAAGTCTTGAGCCAGCCCTCATTTGTTTATATTTTGCTTTCAAGGAGCCAGAGTTTACAAACTGAATGCTTTGTATTATGAAGACAGAAAAGTACAGTCAGATTTCAATCTATCATGCATTCCACCTAGAAAGTGTGTTATTGGAAATAGCTTCATTTTTCAGCAATGACACAATGAACACACAGTGCAGTAAAAGCATACCTGGACAGAAAAAACACACACAATGGAACACTAGCAGTCAGGGATTGGCCTCCCCAGAGCCCGGACCTCAACATTACTGAAGCAGTGTGGGCTCATCTTGACAGAGAACTGAACAAAAGGCAGCCAACACCCAGAGAAGAGCGCTGAATGTTCTTTAAGAAGCCTGGAGAACTATTCCTAAAGACTACTTATAGAAATTACAAGAGAGTTCAGACTGTGTTGAAGAATAAAAGGTGGTCACACCAAATATTGACTCGTTAGAATTGTACAAACTCTGTTGTTCCATTATATACTCTATTTCAATAAATCATCGCACCTATTTCCCATCCCTCATAGCAAATATAAAGAAATGAAGGGTGGCTCAATCATTTTGCACATCACTGAATTTGAACAGTAACCATTTGTGTTTCATGTACACAGCCCAAAGTCATCATGACAGAATGTGGTTCACACCTTCTATAAAAGGAGTACTCCTACTACACTTTGTAGCAGCCTCCATGAATGTGCTTTAACATCATACAGAGCTGAGGATGCTTCTCTATTCTAGGTTTTACAGGTGTGTGAAATACCTGAAGCCAACATGTATAAACATGAATAAAAAAACGATAAACAAACTTCCTAATGTGGACTCAAGACGAAGACAAACAATAATTTTTCATTTAAACCGTATATATATATATATATATATATATATGTGTGTATTACCTGGTCACATCCTGGGCATTATTGGTCCTTGCTGCCTCCAGAAGAGCATCACCTAGTTATTGTGAAAGCACAAAAAAACATTAACTACACTAAGAAAAAATAATTGAAAATGTTACTACACAGAGCAAACTAGGTTTGAAACCAAATATTTTCCCAACTTTACAAACCAGTAGATGTCAGAAACTGTCTGGCCCTCAGTACTTTTCTTTACTATATTCTAAAAGAAATAATAACAACCAGTGTTTAACAGTAAGGTACCTTTGTTATCAGTGTCTCTCTTCAGACAGAAGGCCACGGCCGCAGCAGAGAGCACCCCGGCAGAGGCCACTCCTGCCCGCAAGGGTCCTCCACCTGTTCCCCGGCCCTCGCCCCCGCCGCTCTGCTCCCAGTACTGGTTATTGTTACGCCCTCTGCTGGCCAGAGCCGCCCAGGAGCTGCGGCGATTATCCAGGTTGGACAGCCATCTAGGGGCGAGGTGGTGGTACTGCATCGCTGGCTTCACACTGGCTCTAGCGGTCTCATCAGCCAAAATCCCCCTCCTGGAGACCCGGGAGGTGGACACGATGGGGTTACGGTTCACCTCGGCGGGAGTCTCGCGGATTCCCTGGCACGTGGCACCGCTAGCGCTGGTTTTAAGCACGCGACTGCACGGTGACAGGCTGCGCGACCTTCGCGCAAGTAGCCTGGTGGGAACAGATGATAGCATGCCTGGCGATAAAACGAAGCAGGGGATAAAAACCCTCAGCCTGGCAGTAAACTCCGTAGGACAACCCTACAAACCATAAACACCACTTTTACTCAGGTTTAACAGCTGCTGTAGCTCAGCTTGAGGACCGAGTTCGTAACATCAGGACATAAATAACTGCTTCACTTCACCTTAGCGGGGATGTCACCAGAAGTCGCGGTGCATTCTGGGATATGTCGTTTACTGGAAACATCTACTGTGACGTAATGTGCATCTGTTGCACTACGGTCGCTTTCATTGGATTAAACCTGTGTGTTGCAACAGTCGGCGAGAGTTTTTAAACGGTAAATTAAATTGTAAATAATAATGAATTAACATCGGAAATTCTGCGCTTTATTTTCTAAACGTTTGCTTTAGAAGTTAACTGCCCTCCACAGCGGACATTAGACTCATCCGAGAAGGCAGAGCAAGGGTGTAACCGATGATGGCTCAGGTCCAGTGAGAGTCCGTGACAGTGATCCTGCAGACCTCCCCTCCTCACAGGAATCCACCTGTCATTAATACACCTGTGCTTTTCCTGGTATGGGTTGTTTTGGTTTCAACACTATACAGTTCCATGTATGACAAAAGCATGCTGTTTGATTAAAGCAATGACCACCAGGTGGCGTCAAATGCAAATTTTAGCTGCGATCTGGACAGTCACAGTGCGAAGGCCTTTTTAATAATCATCACTAAGACAAGTTCACTGTCCCATGCGACGGCCTAAATGTGCTCGAAAACGCATGACATTTTTTTGAAAACTTTCTTGAGTTTTTGCACACGTCAGGTGCAAATTTTGCGTATTTTATGGGTCTCAATCATTTGCGGTGCAAAAATGGCTCTATAGCGCCACCTGTGAAATTTGTAAAGAATTCCTACCGACACATAGTTATGTAGTTACAGGGGTTGGACAATGAAACTGAAACACCTGGTTTTAGACCAGGTTTTTGACCCTGTGGAGCTCCCGACGGACAGTTTTGGGGGAAACAGGAGAGTTGAGGTGGTATGCTGACATTACCCTGGATACCGTGGCTCTTGATACATCACAAAGACTTGCTGTCTTGGTCACAGATGCGCCAGCAAGATGTGCACCAACAATTTGTCCTCTTTTGAACTCTGGTATGCCACCCATAATGGTGTGTGCATTACAATATTTTGAGCAAAACTGTGCTCTTACCTTGCTAATTGAACCTTCACACTCTGCTCTTACTGGTGCAATGTGCAATTAATGAAGATTGGCCACCAGGCTGGTCCAATTTAGC
>JASGAU010357939.1:0-21653 GCA_030220045.1 Australoheros facetus
CAAATACAGGACCATTCTGGAAGAAAACCTGTTGGAGTCTGCAAGAGACCTGAGACTGGGACGGAGATTTATCTTCCAACAAGACAATGATCCAAAATATAAAGCCAAATCTACAATGGAACGGTTCACAAATAAACGTATCCAGGTGTTGGAACAGCCAAGTCAAAGTCCAGACCTGAATCCAATCGAGAATCTGTGGAAAGAGCTGAAGACTGCTGTTCACAGACGCTCTCCATCCAACCTCACTGAGCTCCAGCTGTTTTACAAGGAAGAATGGGCGAGAATTTCAGTCTCTCGATGTGCAAAACTGATAGAGACAAACCCCAAGTGACTTGCAGCTGTAATTGCAGCAAAAGGTAGCGCTACAAAGTATTAATGCAAGGGGGCCAAATAATATTGCATGCCCCACTTTTCAGTTTTTTATTTGTTAAAAAAGCTTGACACATCCAATAAATTTCATTCCACTTCGCAACTGTGTCCCACTTGTTGATTCTTCACAAAAAATTCTAATTTTATATCTTCATGTTTGAAGCCTGAAATGTGGCAAAAGGTTGAAAAGTTCAAGGGGGCCGAATACTTTCGCAAGGCACTGTACCATCACCACCAGCCTGAGCCATTGATACAAGGATCCATGCTTTCATGTTGTTTACGCCAAATTCTGCCCATACTATCAGAACGTTACAGCAGAAATCTGTCGTCTAATTTTGGTGAACCCATGCAAACTGTAGACTTAGTTTTCTGTCCTTATTTGACAGCAGTGCACCCAGGGGGGTCTTCTGCTGCAGCAGCCCATCTGCCTCAAGGCTGATACTCAGAGATGGTCTTCTGCATACCTCAGTTGTAACGAGTGGTTATTTGAGTTAATGCTACCTTCCAATCATCTCAAAGCAGTCTGGCCATTTCCTCTCACCTCTGGCATCAGTAACACATTTTCACACAGAGAACTGCTGCTCACTGTAAACCCTAGAGATGGTTGTGTGGGAAAATCCCAGCTGATCAGCAGTTTCTGAAACACTCAGACCCACCTGTCTGACACCACCAACCATGCCGTGTTCAAAGTCAGTCGAATCACCCTTTCTTCCCCATTCTGCTGCTCAGTTTGAACTTCAGCAGGGCATACTGTAAGTTGCTGTCAGATGATTGGCCGATTAGATATTTGCATTAAGACACAGTAAATTAAATTTTAAATCAGTCTTCCTGTTTATTCTTAAACTGATCTGACTGGAATATAAGGTTTCATGTAAACATAGCCACAGCTCTCCAGAATTAATGCTATAAGAGGGACGATCTTACTGCTGTGTTCTGACTGATTGCTCTGTTTTTGCTGGATGTTGTGTAACTGTCAAGCACTGCACATAGTCATTTATTATTTAGCAATAATTTCATTAAGACAAACCATTTAATCATCATAAAACAACAATACAGCCTACTACTAGACAGTACACATTATTGCATCTACTAATCAAACAATGAATATTTAATACCACATTATATAAATATCAAATTGTAGCAGAATTATATAAAAAAATGTGATTACAATCCCTAAAAACTGATTTGTTTCATGCACACTTAATCATCTTCCTCTCAGCAGACACAAGTAGCCTAAGTTGTTTGTTTTTTTTTTCCCAAGGAAAATTCCTGACACTTTCTCCTCCTTACGTTATGTTTTATGCATCTCAAAGTGAACACCATTTAGCAAGATGACGACAATATAAGCAGTTGTATGCTGAAAACAATATGGAAACATAAAGTGCATAAGCATCTGTTTCATTTTAAAGCTTTTTATAATTACCTTGTGATAGTGATGAGGTTATGATAGTTATATTGCTCACATCATTTTTTTTTTTTTTACATACAGTATGTCTAAATTAAAGTTCAATCACCAGTTTCTTTTATCAGGTAGAGATAGGGAGCAACAAGGGAAATGTCTATTTATCTGGAAATGTCAACGATAATTACTTTAAACAGGCACTGCCATGATATTGTATCTACATTATGACAGATTAATTAGGAGATGAAACAGTTGAAACAGCTGTGCCATTTTCCTTAACGATCAAGACGTGTTTGTGGTCAAAGTTCAACCATTTAGATTTTATTACGCTCTCAGTGCATCAGCTCACATCACAATAAAGCCCTGGGAGCGTTTGCTGAATCAAGCAGGGGACAAAGCAACCAGAGGTCTAAAACACTGGAAGCATGGGTTATCATTCTGACTTTGTTATTTATGAATGATTAGTCAGTAGCAGCCATGCTGGAGTGTTGAGTTGCAAAACCTCATGACAATACAATAATTACAATGACCATCTCTGGTTTTAACCTTGTGATAATCTGCTATATCTGTAGGTTTTCTTCCAAGGTAATCCAATAATCCTGCACATATTCAAATCAAATGTTTGTATCTAACACTATGTTAGATATCTAATGTAACCTACTTTAATTTGAGCAAATGTAATGTTCTTCCTCTGCCATTTACCCCTGTTAAAAAAAATCTCTGCCTAAAACTAATATAATTTTGGGTATTTAAGATTAAAGACAGACAAGGTCAGGACAATGGAAAGAATAGAGGGATATTGTTGGCTTTTTGTGCTTGTTCACCAGAAAGTTAAAATATTAACTTCAACTTTTTAGTTTATTCCAAGTAGATGCAGCTGCCTGCACAAAAGCCCTTTCACTGAGCTCTGTGCATACTTTCAGTACAGGCAAGAGCAGGGGGTCTCGGTGTGAGCTGTAATTTTTTTATGGGGTGCAGTTCCTTTACCTTTTACGTCTTATTACAGTCTCTTCTCCCTGGCATAATGCAGAGGCAGTGGTAGAATCTATAATTGAAAGGTCTGAATGATATATCATCGCAAGGATGCACCAACAGTGATAATCTGGAATGATACTGGCTCCCGAGCTTGTTACTGGTCCCACCAACCTGCAGAGTGTTTACGACTGTATCGCTTGTTGTCTCTCGGTGTCCTCCTTTCCTCTCTTTGCTCTACCCTCACCCCAACCGGCTGCGGCAGATGGCCGCCCTCCCTGAGCCTGGTTCTGGTGTTTGGTTTGTTCCTGTTAAAAGAAGTTTTTTCCCTCCCCTGTCACCAAATGCCGGCTCAGAGGGAATCATTTGGTTTCTGGATTGCCCAGCGGGGACTGTTGAGCGCTGAATAGATTAACTGTATTAACAAACTGACCGAGTGCTTGTGCGTCAATGTATCAATAGTGTTTTTTGTTTTTTTTATTGTGGTTCTTTATTACCCAGTGTGTGTCAGAGGAGAACACAGAAAGCTTTGTTATAAAAAGCAACAAGATTGTTTCAAAGATCTTCACAATCTTGAACATTTAACTACTGTAAAACTGAAAGTGACACAGCAGACAAATACTGGCCACTGCCATCATTTAGTCATTGCCATTTTATTTACCAAAAGGCAAGAGATGGCAGCCAACATGATGGATATCGACCAATGCTGATGATCCTCCAATATATTCTTACTTGTCTAAATTAAGAACACTTAAATGGTAAAAATTTTGACAATGGCTTTTTTTTCTCTGTAATGCTAAAAATGTTAATAAAAATCATAACTCATTTATACTACCACTTGAGAACTTGAATTCAGTTATTAGCTGAATAAATCAGAGTCAACGGGAATCAACCTGAGTCAAAAAAAGAGAAAGGTTTACTGAATGAACGAGCTGCATGCCTTGCTCACGGTATGGCTCTAAGCAGCATGTATTGACAAATGTAGATTGCAATGCATTCGACTGGGGACTATTGACATTTCAAGAGCAAAGACACATCCTTGTGGCTGGGAAATTTCTTGGTGCAGTGAGAGATGACCTTGCTGAATACATATTCTGTGGAAACGCTGATAGAGCTTCAGTAGCCTGGGAAATTGAACTTGTCTTATAAAAGGAAAGCATACAGGATGACAAGCAAACAGTGTATGCGTGTGATTGATTCAGTCATTAATCTGAGCTGTACTCGGTGTGTTTGCGTGTATATGGGGCTGCAAAGGTACAAATGCATGTTTGTATGTGTTCAAAGAGCCTGTCTGTGCACACATGGATAAGACTCCTTTTGTTTAACTGCTGTTCCTCAGCCCACCTCTATCCTTGCACGTCTTCCATTCTATTGATTGGCATACAGAACAAATACATGAGTCCCCATTGCAGGTAAAAAGAACTCTTGTCTGTAGTGGTAGGTAAACTAAGAAAACACTCTGACCTTTGACAGCAAGAAATGTTTTTCTGGCTTTCAAGTATTTCAAAAGGTTATGGTTTACTCCAGTAAAATAAAAAAAAAGAAGCTATTTTTAAATGATCATTCTCTTGCAAAATGTCTCAGTTCTTTAGCTGATACTACTATTATTTCTCCTCCTTCTTCTTTGGTGGAGAATACTACTATAGCAATTTTGTACAGCTGATAAGTAATATGTTTGTAGTATCAAGTATTGAATGGAAAAACATTTTCATGCTTGATTCAGTTATTTAGGACTCAGTCACATGGGATTAGAGATTGGTTGGTGACCCCCTTGGCAACTACAAGTGTTCCCTGGTTGCTGAGGGTTGCTGGCAGTTGCAAGGTGAAGAGGTATATGGTGCTGCACCGGAAACCCCCACTGCGATTGATTTAGTCTCCAGCAGAGTGAAGTGGTCGCATATAGCTTGTGTGGAAAATGCCGACTTTCACGCAAACACTCGCCAGCTACTCAACAAGCGGCAGTGAACCTGTGAAAAGTGCGACACAAACCGGAAATGCAGAACATAAACCCAAAAGGCCTCAATTTCGTGGCACAATTCGTCGAGTAAATGGCGAGTGTTTGCAGACAAGCCTTTCATTCAAACTATACTAGTGACCAAAGCAATCACAAGATTGGTGCAGTACCTTCTTTGGGGCCAACTTCACCTAGCAACTGTCAGCAATCTCCAGCAACCACATCCCAACCAATGCGGGAAAACACATTTTTTGGTGGTTGCCAGGGAGTCTCTAGGCCTGTGCGACTGAGGTGTACCTGAAGGAAACTGTGATCTCATAATGGTAGGTCCACCCTATAGCAAACCCTGCTCTATGATACTGTTTGACTCTAACATCATCATATAGTTTTCAACAAGAAAACTAGCAACTGAGGCTATCATGAAAATGTTTACTGCTGGCCATTTCTAAGAATGCAAGTTTAAGGCATCTTTACACTTTTACTTTTCAGACCCTGAAATTAAGTCAGTTTTTTACTTTATAGGCTATATATGACGATAATAATATCAACAAAATTAGAAAAGCATTTAAATACCCCCCCCCCCCGTGTCAAATTGTAAATGAAATTGAAAACTCTATATCTGCCTGCTTAGACTAGATAAGCAGTATAACAGCTTTAAAAAAGCTATTGTGAGGAGCATGCAAAGTGTTTGAAGTTGTTGTTTTTTTAAATAGCTACCTATTCTTGGGTTGTGAACTAAAATTACATTATTTTACTAAATTTCAAACCTAAAATAAATTCGGACCACATCTCTTCCACTTTTGGTTGCTCATTTTCCATCTTGTTGCTCCTATTACATTTTATTTCAATTTGTTTGTTGTAAAAAGCAGTTGACACACAAGGAGAGCACTTATTCCACAGCTAAAATAAAGCTATGCTTGAGTGAATTTATTAAGTTCATTAATTTAAGCCAAAAGAAGCCATCTGGAACATTTGCTGAGTTCTTTAATAGACTCATAATTAACCAAAAGTGAATAATTTTACAAATGGAATGTTAAAGTGACTTTGCAGGCCAACAGCTCTTGATTTATAACTGCAAACATTAATGTTTGTACTGCTGGACTAAAAGTGGCATTGCTAATGAATGCAAATTTAGAAATTTCTAAAACTGTATTTCAAACGTGTTGTTAAAACCTTAAAATCTTTAAAGGATAAGGCTGGCAGCACTGTGACATGCCTTTTTCCACCCCTCTGAAGTACTGCAATCATTGGCAAATAGTTCAAAAGGGTAAGCGAGCCAGATTTGGCAGCTTACAGACTCATTTGGCACTCCCACTATTTCAGTCCACGCAATGGAATGCAACAGAAACATAGATCTAAGATGAACCTGAACACTAAGAAGACAGCTTATTAGAGTGTCCCAATTTGAACGTGTCAAATATTTCTTAAATTGTGACGGTTTTAGAAAACACTTAAAAAAAAAAAAGATGAAACAATATGGTCAATATATTTCTGTGCTGGGGATAAAAAGTGCCCACTGATTTGGCTTTCACAATAAAATCCACAGAAATGGATGACTGTCATTTGCAACGCATGCGATTTGTGTTTCTGAGAGACCACCACTGTTTGGCGGCACCAGGACAGGTTTGTGACCGAGTACAGGCCTGTGAAGGACTGGGCTCCGTCCAATCAGCCCCTAGGGAGGATCTCCTGCTCTTCAATTCTAATTCATGTACATATAAATAACTGTCACTGGGACTGCTAATTGGATTAAAAGGCTTGGTAGAGGAGAGATGGTGAGAGGGGGGAGTGAAGACGTTAAGAGAGGCAGCATGGCATGATTTACAGTATCATTTTTTTTGGAAAGGTGGCAATTTTTGAACTAAACCCAATTATTGCTGAGTAAAATCCACTATAAAAGGAATTGCTGAAGCAAAGCCCTGAACGAACAGAGAACAATTCCTCCAAATATTACTATGCAGTCTTTTCATTTAGCCTCACAGTATTATTTGGAGCCTCAGCTGGGAGACTTTCCAGTAACCATTATTCATGTCCTGATAAGTTAGGACACCAAAATGATTATATACCACAGTGTGACTATATGATGATGTAATACATAATGAATAAACACTCTGTAAGGCAGCAGGTCCTGGACATTAAAATGTCAAAGAAAGCTAAATGTTGGCTGAAAAGTGTCACCAGTCAATTGCAGTCTACCGTGCCTGAATCACTCAGGGATCTCAAACAACAATAAGCAATGTCAGATAGAGCCTTGCAGATTGGCTGTAATGCCTAACATTACTCACATTGCTCATTCAGTGGAACAGCTGTGAAATTATTTGCTTGCATTTCATATAGTTTTTGCTGGAATATTTGTTCAAAGCAGACATAATATTTTTGCTAAAACTCAGATGGCACTTTTTGTAATCTGTGAATTAACTGGTGGTGCAATTCACTGGAGACTGCTGAAGAAGAATGATTTTTAGAAAAATAGATTTGTATTAATAAGTTTTCTGTAGCTCTATGGGTCAACTTATTAAATAGGCCTGTGAAAAATAATAAAAAAACAGCTAATGGCTCATGCACACTGGAGTAAAACAGGAAGGTAACCTCTTTGCATAAATGCAGTGATTTTGTTAATTTTTTTCACATTCAGTAACCGATTAGCTGCAGCTGGTTGCCCAGAGGTGGACTACCACTTTAGATCGTAAGGTGATTGCACAGGTCACCTGGTCAGAGGCAACCTGTCTCCAAACAATCAAGGTCTGACGTGGACTGCAGTCGCTCTCAGACACATTGCCAAAGGTTTGCAAAAGGTTGTTCAGGGTTCTAGCCAGAAAAAATTCACAGAAATATCAGGGGGGTGGGTCCCCCCCCCCAGCACCAATGGATGATGGAGGGGTGGGGGTTAATAAACAACCACTTGCTAGTGCTAATGGATGCGCTGTTAACAGCGGAAATTCTCAGCCAGCCACGATGGTACCTCAGCAAGGCCAAGCGCCAAGTGATTGGTGCTAGCTGGAACCTTGGTTGTTGTTTAATTTATAAATTCAGACAGACTGCCAACACATTGCAATCAAGAGTCAGTCTGTGCTGATGAGTGTCGTTTTGCAGTTAAATCACAGCCCTGTAACAACTATGTTAACTATGTTAATGTGAGTTCTGTTTGATGCGAATTTCTGTGCATGTAAACCGCAGCAGATATATACGATTTTTGCCAATTTATCACAGTTAATCGCTGTATTATCACAGATTGCATGCAATTGCCAACTTGACCCCATTCAGCTGCAAACTGATAGACTGTTTTACACTCTCCAAGAGGCATTAAATATAACACATTTTTAGTATACAGGTTCTAGTTTGTTGTGATGATAAATTGGACTCCATTACATTCTAAAGTTTTTTCTCACAAAATGAGGATTGAGGAAAATTATAAACATGTTTGAGTTAAATAAATCCAGTTCAATGGCACAATTTACAGCAATCAATTTATAGATTAACACTTCTCGGACTGTGTTAATTATACTGTAAAATCTTTCTAAATGATGAATTTGTGACTGATGTATTTGATTGTATAGAAAAAGTGGCACATATAAACAAAAGGACAGAGACCCAATTTTTCACAGTTGCTTAAGGCATTTGATATCACAACAATAATAACAACAATAATAATAATAACAATAATAATAATAACAACTAAAAGAGATATTAGAGAGCACATGATCCAGTAAAGCTAATGCTTATTGCCTTTCCTGCAAGTTCCAAGAACGTTATCCAGATCATTAGAATTTAATGGGTTCTTCCTGTGCCCATATTCCCCCTTCATAAAATCCAGCCTGATAGTTTTTGTACAGTTTTGTTGATGACAGAAATACAGAAAAACAAACGGCACCAAAAAAACAAAAAAACAAATCATCATCATAATCATAATCATAATCATCATCATCTCCAAGACTTACCAGTGACTTTAACATGACCTATAGATGATGTTAAGGTGTTACCATGGGCTACAGAGGAAAAACTGATTAAACAGCGTAACACAGATCTCTGAGTGTACTTGTACTCCTCTGTTTCTCTTCCAAAATAATTTTAATACTTCACCTTGCATGTAAAAATGATTAAGAAATTGATTAAACACATTTGATTTGGAAGGCAACATCATTATCTCTAGAAGGAAACCTTAATAGGTAATTACGATGATGCAACAATGAAATGTAATACCAACGTTGGGAAATTTAGATCCTGTTATCACTTTTAAATCAGTGTCACTAACAACAAATCTGAGCCATAGATGCAGTCAGTGGCCAGTGAGAGAGAGTGTGTGTGTGTGTGTGTGTGAGTGTGTGTCTGTGTGTCTGCGCGTGTGTGCAAATGTAGAAAACAAAAACTGGATAGTCCATTTTTTCCCCTCACAAAAGGTTCCATTTTAAATGTTATTTTCTTCCGTTTTGAGAAAATATTGTTGAAATAAAACTCTTCAGATCATTGAGTTCTCTCAGGATTATCTGGTTAAGTGCAGTGTACACTAAGATGCTACAGTTAGTGCTATTTAGAACACTGGCGAGCAACTGAAGACATCAGTATCAATGACAGCAGCATTGGTTTTGGAAGAAATGATCTGTGGCGATCGCAAGAGTGAGGCAGACAAAAATCTAAATGTGAGCATGAGAGATACGGAGAGAAAGACTGCAGACTTGAAGCACACAGTGCAAAAATACTAGATGAAAGAGGAAGCATGTGTTGAAATGAAACAAAAGCTTGAATATGGTGGGAGGTTGCGGTCAGGAGACGGAAAAGAAGATGTGGGGGAGGCTTACCTGGGTCCTGTGCAGCTCCTGTGTTTGAGGAGGAGGGTAGGTGAGAAGACGCAGGGAGGAAAAACAGAAAGGGAGGTTAGCATTCAAAGCCCCATTTAAAGTTGATTTGCCAGTGCATAAAGGTGCATGCAAGTAAAGTACAGAACCAATCAGGTAAAAATTCAGATTAAAAAAAAAAAAAATCATGCTTTTCAAGAAAGAAACGATTAATGAACAAAAAACATACACAAATATTAAGATATATTTTTAAAACATTATCCAGTGATTGAACAAACCTCTAGTTTGCATAGCTATGCCATACAATAATAATACCGCTTTTACCTTTTACTGTTTAAAAGACTGGAATATGGATTGAATCAGATTAGAATAATACCATATTTAGAAAAGAATTACATCACAGGCAACAGTGTGAGTTTGCCAAGCAACCAGCAGAACATCCAGGAAGCTCCAGCTCCCAGCCAAGAAACAGTCGAGCACATAATCCCATACACAAACACATTTTTGTCTTTTCTACAAATTAATCAAACTATATCATTTTATAACATGCTGGGTTCTTATTTTTTGTTCTGCGGAGAGAAAAAAAGATTCTCATAAAAGATCATTTGTGAGACTGCAAATCATAAAAGTTCACACACATACATCCACAGCACTGTTGTTTAAAAGATCAAGGATCATTCTGACCTGCTATAGTCCAACAGTAATGTGCAAGTCATGAGTCGCACCACATTTCTTTATATTTTTCTTCCAATTGTATTTTTAAATTGTCTTTCAAACATTAAAAATGCACCTACAGTATAACTCAAGGGATGAACCAGTGTTGTGTCTACATACAACAGACAATTTCACAAATAATTTCAAATTGTATTGTGTTACCAGCAGCCTGTTGCATACACACATAATTCTTATAATTTCTTCAGTTGAATATATGGAAAATGCCAAAGATAACATAGTTTGACAGCCATAAACCAGTATTTTTGCACCAACAAGGTGATTCCAAAGAGCTATTAGGTGAAAACCTGGCATATCTCAGCACGGTGTGCTGTGTGTCCTTAAAAAACAAAGCGCGATAAAACAAAACAAACAAAATAAAAACTGGACAAGTGGAGGACAAAATGAGAAGTGGCAGGCCTGAGAAACTATCTGCAGCGGATGAACAGCACGTGAAAGTCGTGTCCTTAAGAAACAGGAAAAATGGCACACAAGAAGGCTTTACAGAGGTTAATTAACAACGTCCAGAAAATCATCGGCCACCCTCTCCCGTCTCTGAAGGACCTTCACAGCACCCGCTGTCTCAGGAGGGCATGCAGCATCCTGGGAGACAGTACACACCCGGGACACCGGGTGTTTGAACTGCTGCCCTCCAGCAGGAGATTCAGGGCTCTGAGGGTGCAGACTAAAAGAATAAGGGACTTATCTTAACTTATCTGGAAAAGGCCTGATACAGGACCTGAGAGATGCATCTGGCCCTTCAGCTGATCCATCTAATGTCACTGAAGCCTCATCAGAAATGGCCTCCGTGGAAGGGTGACTGTCGAGAAGCCATTTTTAAGGAAGGGAAACGGGAAGAAGATTACACAAGAACTGGCATGAAAATCAGTGGCAACGAGTCTCCTGGAATGATGAATCCAAGTGATACATTTTCGGTTCAAATCATCGACAGTATGCACGGAGGAGGTCAGAAGAGAGGTACAACAGTGTTTACAGCCATCTGTAAAACACGGTGGAGACTCTGTGCTGGGCATCATGTCAAAATTGACAGAATTATGAACACAGAAAAGTACCATGAAATTTTGGTCCACTAAACAACACCAGCTGGAAAGCGTCTGATTGGCAACGGCTTAATTTTTCAGCACGATAACGATGGAACGCTGTCAGTCATGAACTGGCCTCCCCAGAGCCAAGATCTCAACATTACTGAAGCAGTGCACGATCAGTCAACCAAAACCCAAAGAAGAGCTTTGAATGTCCTTCGCAAGAACTATTCCTGGAGAGAAATGAAAGGAAAGCTCGCCTAAGAGAGTTCAGGCTGTGTTGAAGAATAAAGGTGGTCGGTCGGTCGGTCATCCATCCATCCTAGATCGATCGATCGATGTGGTACACCCTGGACAGGTCACCAGACAGTCACCGGCCATAAAGGTGGTCATACCAAATATCGTTCAAGCTCATTAGAATAGTACAAAATTGCTGCACATATTTCTCATTTTCCTGGCAAAATATACAGAAATGAAGGGTTGCTCAAGATTTTTGTACGGTACTGCAGTTTACTATACAACAGCCTTACACAAATACCTTTTTGTATGCATATACGGTATGTGTATATGTATGTACTGTTTATGTGTATTATAATAACTACTCAGCTACAAAATAAGCCTATCTCTGCTGGTGGGCCAGTTTAAAAAATTAGAGAAAAACACCCACTTTTAAAATAAATAAATAAACCAGCAAGCTTTATCAGCCTCAACTGGGACATCTGTAGAGAAAGAGCAGAGCTGGGCTTCGGTACACGGTCTGGCATACATTGAGACCCCCATCGTTGAGGAACGATCTTCAGCCAAGTAAGCATCAGGATTCCAGCTATGAGGCAGCTTTTGATTAGAAAATCTATTTCCTCTTCAACTTTTGCCAAATTTCAATCATGGTGATATTCTAATTACCATTATCCAGATCAAGACAGCGAGGCAGAGATTGAGTGGGTGTGTGCAAGTGAGAGAGAAGAACTGTGAGAAAGAGGGGCCTTCTTTGCATGTAAGCAGGGAAAATAAGAGGGAAATGCAGGGGGAAAAAAATCAGCTCTCTGATATCCTGGTACACAGCTTCGCTGGTGGTAAAGATGCATGTTGGTGAGTCATTATTATATTATTTGCTTTTTTTGTACTGTAAATATCTGGACATGTTTATCTGCAAGCTTAAAGGTTTAATATGTTCTAAAGAATCGAGGGAGTATGATGTGTCATCCAGCAGCATAGTTAAAAGAAACGAACATGAACTGGTGGCTTAATTATTAACTGTTTAGTGTTCAACAAGAATGACAAATTGAAATTCTCCAGAACTCATCAGTTCTAGGAAAGTTAATTTTCACTTTGGTAGCTGTCAAACTTTTACCAAAGGTTTTAATCGAAGCTTTATATGAAGCAACCACCAAAAGAGTTGACTGTTAAGGAAAAGTCTCTCAGCATAGCAGGTGTGTCCTGCTTAGACATTCAGCACACTAGTACTGGAGTAACAAAGTTGTTGAGAGAACCACATATTCAAGCCAGACCACCCCTGAGTTTAGGTTCATGCAATGGGAGATTACCCAGCAATAGGGGAGACATGGAGCAGCTCTCCCCATGTTAAGCAAATAGAGAGTGGGTAAAGAATAACTGCACGGTGCTTTGCCCCTTATGGGTCTTGTGGGAGCCTTCGCCATCCCACCTCAACCCACAACCTCCGGAGGTGAGGTTAAATGGCAAGCGCTGCAGAGATGCATTAAACATGAGTCATTTGGACAGAGAGCTAGATGCTGGACCACTCCAGAGATGATAGGGACATTAACCAGGGTTTCACCAGGGCCTGAGCTGCATTTAATGAAGGTCTCCACTATCTCCCAATGTCTCTCTCTACATTTGACTCAGAGCCAGGGAGTTAAGTAGTTCAAGATAAACACTGCCACTACTCTTTCTGGCTCCAGTTGTCTGATTTTCTGCCTCTTCCCCTTGCTCTGTACTCACTGTGCAGCCTGACAACTTATTATGGTCTGTTTGCAGTGAGTGGTGGTCAAGAGCAACTTGTGAAATTCTTATCAAGAGTGACGCCAGCGGCAGTCGTGCAGAAGCGATTTTTTTCTTGTAGTTCTGCTGTCATAAAAAATTAATGAAAAAATTGATTTTTTTCAGTTTGTAAAATTTCAAATTGTCTTGGTACTATTTTCTCATCAAATTTAGGGGGTTTCCATTCTGCTTTTTCTACATTTTATAGGCCTACTGACTCCTAAAGTTTTTCAAAAATATACAAATGTGTGGACACACAAGTGACTTAGAGACAGCAGGTGGCGGTAATGTGCCGCACTTGGTTTAACTCTGCCAGTAGAATACAAAAGAAGAAGCGCACCAGTCACTTGTTTGAGCTAATGTAATTAGCCTTGCATTGCCAATGACTAGCCAGTTCAATATGTTTCCAGTTTTGACATACTAGTTGCTAGCCTCAGCATATTTGTGTCCACGGTTCATTCAGTAGTAGCTGGTTTTGGCAGGGATATATCCTCCTCTGGCTTCTCAGCAGTTGGGCCATTTTAAAGCTGGTGTAGGTATGTAGATATTGCTTTCTCCCCGACTCAGGTGTCACTCCCTGCTGAATCAAAATCTCCAGAGAAGACCTCGCGTGCGCCAGTGGGCCAGTTGTGAGCCACAAGTGAGTCACCATGTTCTCCTACTTGCAAAGGAGTGTTTTACCTTCTTAACTGATCTTTAAATTCATCCTTTTTCCTCGACCAGGATTTGCTGTCATCTTTTGTTCTTCCTGTTTTCAGTTTTTGATAAGTATGCTGACTTAAGCTGCCTCTCTGTGGTCAACCTTCTTAACAAAATCCTGTTTTATTTGTGAATTTGCCTTCCTGACTCTTTGTTTCACCTGGACACTTTTAGTGTTACTCCACTCATCCTGTGGAACAATTTAGGGAACGTAACAAGGAGCATTCTAAGAGGATCATTAGGGGAAAGAAAGAAAGAGAGAACGAAAGAAAGAATGAATGAATGCTTAATGGTGCCAGGATAAAGAGGTCAAGCATCACCGGGATCTTTAGGATTCAAATTTGTGGTATCTTGAATATCCTCACAAAAATAACACAATATTTTTTACACTGTAGAATATAAAATGTTGGTGCATCTTAAAAATATATACCATACAATGTGCATATATTTTATATATGACTGCAGGTGTAAAGTGAGTAAAAGATAAAATATCCCAGGTGTTTTAAGAGTGGTCTAAAAAAACAAAACAAAAAAAAACACGTCACAGCCAAGCTTTTATCTGCATTCATCAGGTGAGGGAGGCCTGGACACTGTTCACTGGAAACACAGTAACAACGGCTTCCTTCGACACAGCACAACCGCAAGCTTCCAAGCACGTCATCTTCAAACGTGGCTCTTGGTTAATGGCCTGGAACACACATTCAATGTCTATCAAAGAGGGACGTTGCTGGGATGGATGCACATGCTGACAACCTCGCTCGCTCGCTCCTCAATCACACAAACATACTAATGCTCTATCTCCTTCACACTCCTACCGCCATCTAAACACATACACGCACACACAGACACATGCAGAGAGAAGCCCTCCCTCCAGTCAGTATAGCAAGCAATAATGTGTTGATTAAATCTGTGATCAGCTGCCTAAGGGGCATGAAATTGGACATGATGAGTGTGCCACATTAAAAACTAATTATCAATACCACCAATCCTATTGTCTTTCTTTTAAACCAGTCACAGCACTAAATCAAGTGTGGAGAATGGAACACTATGTGCTCTATCACAATGAGTTTAGGGGTTACAACCATACCTGGTTCTGGTGCTTTCAAAGCTTTTTGATAAAAGACTAAATTATAATTTACTGCCTGTAGCACTTCCTTATTGTATTTCAAACTCGGTGAGACTTGGCAAAGTATTCCAGATAGGAACCTGCTGATTAACAGGAATGCTTTGCGTTTTTGAAAGTAAGATTGAAAAGCATTACCCTATTTTTGTCCTCCAAGACACCGTTTACATTTTTTAAATAGCTTCAAATTGCCACATCCCCGTGACCACTGCTGAAACCACCTTCCTGACATTTGGGCTTTCCCCAACCTGATCCCCAGTCATTGCTGATAGTCACTGCAAGTTTCTTTAACCCTTTCCATGATGGTACTGTAACCTATTCTGTGCTGCATATAACATATAATTTTACCCTGTGTTGTTCTAGAGGTGTGATTTTTGCCTAGGGTGCAAGAGGTTCTGGTTTCATATCCCCAATGAGTGCCCGGATATGTTATGGCCCCCAAATCCACAGTAAAAGGAACCCATAACATGTGGGATGCCACAACACTGCTGCAGCTGAAAGTGAGTTTAATGATACAAAAATATTGATTTCTCAGAAAACTGAAAACCTAAGGGGGAGACAGGCGCTCCAGCTTAAAGAAAGAATAGACACAACCTTGAACCAAACCACCCAATGGGCCATCAGATTCAAGCTTCAATCGACTACATTTCAATTTGTGGTCACTGTTTGGCTGGAGCCTATCCCAGCTATCATAGGGCAAGAGGCGTTTATGAAGATCACCGTTTATGAAGCGTCCACGTCTGTTTACTCTGGAGGAGGCTGGAAAATGTCATTGAAGCTCACTTCTGTCCGATGACAGCAATACTGAGACGAGTTGTTGAGGATTTCCAGGACTTCTCTGTCAGTAACCGCTTCTGTGTTTGCCGCAGCTAGCTGCTGTTAGCTGGCGTTACTAAACCTTTCTTCGAGGTGGATCTGACGCTGTGGACGATTCGGACACTGAGCGAATAAACTCTCAAATGATGTGAGAATGTGATCAAACTGTTTATCAGAAGGAAAGTGTGATTTTTAGGAAGCTCAGGCCAAGCATTAGCTGGCATAATGTTAGCTTGTAATCAGCTGTTGTTGATTAGCGTTGCTTAAGTGATCATCTGCCAAAAACTGATTTCTGATGTTTCTCTGGGGTTTTTTTTTTTTTTTAATGTGTACTGTCTTTGCTTATATTAGTAAATAAACTGTAGTCAAGAGGATTTATGAAGATATGACCTGATTTGCAAGTATCTTTGTATCTAGATTATAATCAATCCAGTCCTTTTTGGCTACTTAAACTGTCTTCAAAAATCTGTGATGTTTTATGTGTTAAAATTCCTCCTGTCCAGATATGTCTTTAAAAATACATTTTTAATGTCAATGACACTTTTTAGCCTGATAAATAAAGAATATGTCATGTAAGTCACTTTGCCGAAAGTGATTGTAGCTTCTATCTTATGACAGGAAAGCTGTTTCTCGCTCAAAAGGACTTTCATTAGAGACAGATTATAGGCCAAAAAGTCATTTATAACAGTTTAAATACAACCAGTCATTTTGTGGCAAATGCCCCAAATCTCTTTTTGGCAGACGATCACTTTTTGGCACAACGCCGGCTCCTTGTCAGCTGTCCGTGAAAATCAGTAACTGTGACAAAAATAAGCATGACATGATAATAAGGTGATATATAGATATACCTCTCAGGTGATATGTAGATACTGATTTCTTTCTTTCTCGTCACTCTCATCAGAAGAGGATTGTTTTGTCAGCTTTTTTTTTCTGAGGAATGTCGTGCTGCCTTGAGATTTACTTTTGAAACAGTAGCAAACCTCTCAGGTGACATTTAGTAGACACTGATCAATTGATCATTAGTTATTTCCTTTACTCAATTTTCATTTGTTTTCTAGTCAAATTTGACTTTTAGGTTCATCGAAAGTTATTTTTTTATTATTGTTTTCAAGGAATGAAGAAGTTCTAAGTCATTTGTTTGTTTTTAGTCTCATAAATCATCATTTGATCCAGAAATAACTATTTCATATATGCAAATGAGTCAAACCGAAATTCACAGAACCGTGGCTTCTGTACCGTAATATGAATCGAACCATGGAATTTTTTACTGTTGCCTCCCAACCACTCGCCTGACCTAAATCTATCAGAACACCTCCGGGACATTATGTTTCAGGCTATCCGCTGCTACCAGGTTGCAGACTATTAGAATATCCAGGAGCTCAGTGATGCCTTGGTCCAGATCTCAGAGGAGATCCCCGGAGACTGAAAGTTCAGTGTAATTCGATTTTATTTATATAGCGCCAAATCACAACAGCAGCCGACTCATGGCGCTTTATATTTTATTTAAGGTAAAGACCTTACAATAACTGCATAAGAAACCCAAGACTATGTAAGAGGACAGAGAGTCATCTTGCCCTCTCTGGGTACTGAGCCTCCACAGTCAATACATACTAAGTAAGAGGAGACAGAGAAAATTGCTAATGAACAATCAAAACACTGGAGAAGAATATTCTAGTGGATAAAGGAATATTTAACAAACCCAAATCTCACCAGAGTTTCACCCAAGCATTGTCACATCTTAGGTAAGTTTTTAAACTGTGATTTTTATCAGTTTTGAAAGAGTTTGCACCGTCCTGTAGATCGCAGCACCATATCCCACTTCTATGTGTTAGTCTGAAGCCCAGTTACAAACAGATATTGAACACTTAATTTAGAGTACTTGCTCGCACAGTACCATACACATCAGTTCAGATATATAGGTTTGTAGCTTTTGTGCAATCTCAGCAGCATCTCCATCAGAGATTGTACAATTGCGGCAAGCCCGGAAGGTGAGCTTTTGTCTGTGTTCAATTTAGACTGCAAGGACGTATTAATTAACTGAATACCACATACAAAGATAGTGTCCTTTTCACCAAAAGTTTCTCACAGGGCAAATTCATTTGCTGTTTTGCGGTGTGTGTGCCACACTGCTCGACTCTCAAGTCATCCAGTTCAAACAATCACTAGAAACATGAAAATCCCATCCCCTCACAGCGCCTTAAGCTTGCAAAAAGACAAGACATATCATGGCAACACTTGACTCTGAGCAGAATGCTGCTAAGATAAACTGATCCAATGATGGAAGTGGACTGACAACGACAGATAACTGTCAAATACACTACACCTTACAGGACACTGTGCATTGCCTAGGTCTCTGAAAAGCCATTTATCAATCTGGGCATCTTGGTTTGCAATTTCATACCCTGTTCACACCATTTGGAACACAACTTTCAAAATAACCCACAGGCTGTCTCACATGTGAGTAAGGAAAGACAGAGTGAATGGCAGGCTAAGATTATAAAGTCAGAGTAACGATATTTTAAGAACAGTTATCAGTATCACATCATTTAATTGACTCTGAGTCATACAGCAGCCATCTTTTTGGGCCTTTCTTTCTGAAATGATGCTTTCAAGGTGGCACCTGCAATCGTTGCAAAGAGACTTGTAATGCATCTGCAAAGTATCTATATTTCACTGCTGACACTGTGCTGTGGGACAAAATCTGCACTTGTCTCTTCCCAGCAAAAGGATTTCTACTCAGTTATGCATTGAACTGGAAAGCAGTTGTCATTTGCTGTAACCTAAGAGGTATAAACATAGCTTTTTTTCCCCCCTCCCTTCTCTCCTTCCTCCTTTTTTTCCCCCTCTCCTTGGATGCTGCTCATCCATCCACTCACCCTTTACCTCCGGCTGTCTCTGGGACCTGGTGATTAGAGCACTGGGTGCTGTCCTGCTGATAAGGCTGAGAAACCTCCCTCCCTCCACCACCAGTGGCTGTGTCCTCAGGGTGCAGGGGAAAAAAAGAAAGCCTAGGGTAATGTCCCCAACTCCCCCCAATCCTCACGCTTTCTCAGCATTCACCAAGTCATGGGTGGTGGATGAATGCACAGCCTTGTGCATCATCTGACTTTGAATAGATAGGCCTGCATTTTCATGAACGATAAGCGCAGCCAGAAAAATGAGGAAAAGTAATACAGCTTAGTGTTTAAGAGTGTAACATTATGCATCAAAAGCCCTTTATATGAGTGAAATTTTACATTTTGAAGTGTGTGTTTACAGTGCCATCTGGTAAATTGTGTACACTTAGCACTGGGAATGTAGGACAAAAGCAATGCCCAAATGTGGATAAGCTTCATTTCATGAGAGCTGCTATTGTCTCAATATCCACCCAGCTGCCATAAAAAGGATAATAATATAGCACAGGTGATTCACACAGAGTATGATGTAATTGCAAGTTGTTAAAAACTATAGCTCTGAAAACTTGCTTTGCAATGCCAAAGGAAGGGTTAGCGCCGTCACTTCACAGCAAGAGCATCTTGAATTTCAAGAATTGCTATTTTGTCAACAAAGAAATTGGCACAGTTGCCAATGTGCTTGAGGCTGAGTGCCAAAGACTGAAGTTATTCTGTGAGGAACGTATTTTGGTGGTTTATATTACGATTTGTCTACACAAAACCAGATACGAGTTACATGAAGCTGTGCGAGCCCAACAGAAAACAATCAAACACCTGATTTTAATTTTGCAGACTTCAGCTTTAATGCTATTTTTAGTTCGCCCCTTGAAAGTCTGGATCTGGCCATTTGCAAGGGTGACTTGTAGAAAGATGAACATCAACTTCTGTGTCAAGCAGTCTCAACTCCCATGCCAAGGCTTATCACTGCTGATAAGAGCTGTCTCTCCAACTATGACCTAAGAGTTAAAAAAGCAGGTTTTAATGAAAGGGCCTGTAGTGTAGAAGCCTGAAAGCAGAGCATCAGGTCAGGAGTATATCTGACTGTTTTATTCCACATTCACAAGGTTGCACACAATAGATGAATCTGACAGGGTCAGAATGCAGAGTTCTACTGTACATTATGTGGTGTGTGCTCTTGACTTGGTTCCCAACAGCTTCATCTTCTCTCAAATAAATACAAATTGAATAGTCATCATTTTAATACAGTGGGTGTGTGTACATATCACAGACGCACGAGTGCAACTGCTCAGAATGGGACTTCCAGGGAGAAATCAAAACTTAGCAGCTGCACTGGAAGCAGTACAGTGTTGCTACCTTAAATGGGAATTTATTTTTATTTTTTGGCTCCTGGACTTGTTCAGTTCATCTGTTTTGTTAGCTGCTTATCCAGTTCATGGCCGCAGTGGGGCTGCAGCTGACTGTAACATTTGATAAACACCTTTCTATATAGTACCACCAAAAGCGATACAACAGAAAGTCCATTTTAGCAACACACCAAAGAAAAATGTGAATCAATCAAAACAAAAACAACAAAAATATGTAAAGGTTGTGCAGCTGGGCTGCAGGGTCTTCTGACTGAATTCCAAAGCCCACCTTATGTAAGGTTAAAAATGCTAAAAAACATTTAGGTAGCAGAAAAATTCAAAACTAAAGAAGTAATTTTCCAGTGACCACCAAAATATTTCCATAACTAAGCAATATCTTCTGATGGACTGATAAGCAGAGCAAAATCTAATCCTCAAGGTGTTCTGAAGAAAAAGACTTGCCCTAGCTTATCTCTGGGGTCAGAGAAGGTCCACGGCCATTAATTTTAAATGAGTGGAATGGATTTGTGGTAATCGAAACCCAGTGGCTCCAGACAGCACTGGGACTTTGTGGTGTGAAGACCACCAAACAGCAGTGTGATAACTTAACCACTGAGCTGTATGAAGTGGAGGAAGTCCAGAAACTGATTTGGGTTTTCTGCTCCCCACACGCTATGAAAGTCTTCAGAGATACTGTAATGCATTAGAAATCTATTTGGAGGCACTCGAGTGTAACAGGGCTGAAGACATCAGGTAAACTCTCGCTTTTGGTCAGAATGTTCTCCGTCTAATTTAAGACTCTTTTTCTTAGCCTGTAAAAAAGTAACCTTGGGTGGGAAAGAGCGGTGGAAATTATAATCATATCAATCAATCGTATTATCATCAAACTGGTCAGGCATTTTGGTATGGAGGACACTGTGATCTCTTATACTTGTCGGTTGGAATAAAACCTATTCCTGAAGTTAAATCTGCTCACACTTATGGGTTTAGGCAGGGTGTGACAAAGTAGCCCCAAACATAACACTGTTTTTTTCTTTTTCTTTTTTTTGCCAGAAAACTGCGGAGCTCATAAATGCTACTGTCAGCTTCCACCTCGTGAAAAAATTGTGTTGTTTGCTCTATTATTTTGTAGACTTAGAATGTAAGAAAACATGCAGCTTGTTCCCAGGCAGCAAACTGTGAATGTAAGAAAACACACTGAAAATAAGTGTCGCATATTTTGCATATGCCACCGTAAGGCAGCCTATTATTTGAGACATTTCTGATGCATTGTTTTGATATCCATCCCAAAAAAAGAAAAAAAAAAAAGGTTCACGCTGGTGAAAAGAGAAAATACAGATTACAATTTTGGAGATGGATGTGACTACTGCTCTTCATATTAAATGGTACAGAGCGTAGGCATTGAGTGGTTTGATACTTAATGATGTGCTACTAGTTTATTTGCTCTCTAAGAGCACATAAACTCAAACTTTCCACTAGTTTTACCATTATGTGTGTAACTGGAGGCAAATAAAAGAAATAACTGCTTTATATATA
>JASGAU010357940.1:0-30063 GCA_030220045.1 Australoheros facetus
CACACTAATCATCTACTAAACTCAAAGCACCTGCACAGGTTTCCCCAGGTGTCATTAAATTGCTTCAGTTTGGTTCAAATGTCTCAGTTCGGTTCAATATAGGGAAGACTATCATTGTTACCCTCCATAGGATGAGTAAGCCACAAAACTTCATAGCGAAGGAGGCTGGCTGTTCACAGAGTGCTGTGTCCAAGCATATCAATGGAAAGTCTAGTGGAAGGACAAAATGTGGCAGGAGAAGATGCACCAGCAAAAGATATGACCGTAGGCTTCAGCGGATTATCAAAAAGAGAAGATTCAAGAATCTGGCAGAGATCTAGAAAGAGTGGAATGAGGCAGGAGTCACAGCTTCAAAAACCACCACATTCAGACGCATCGGGAGATGGGCTACAACTGTCAGGTCCCTCGGGTCAAGCAACTTCTGAACCTGAGCCAACGTAAGAAGCGTCTCAGCTGCGCCAAGGTCCTCTTTTCTGATGAAAGTAAAGTGTGCCTTTCATTCGGGAATCAAGGTCCAAGGGTTTGGAGGAAGATGGGTGAGGAACAGAGCCCAAACTGCTTGAGGTCCAGTGTGAAATATCCACAGTCAGTCATGATTTGGGGTGCAATGTCTGGTGAAGGTGTTGGTAAACTGTGCTTTCTTAAATCCAAGGTCACCGCAACAGTCTACCAGAATTTTTTAGAGGACTTTATGATTCCTTCTGCTGAGGATCTGTATGGAGATGCAGATTTCATCTTTCAGCAGGACCTGGCCCCTGCCCATGCCACCAGAAGCACCAAAGCCTGGTTTGATGCCCATGCAATCACAGTGCTTGACTGGAAAGCCAACTCGCTGGACCTAAACCCCATTGAGAATCTATGGGGTATTCTCAAGAGGAAAATGAGGGACACCAGACCCAACAACAAAGAAGAGCTGACAGCAAGCATCAAGGAAATCTGGGCTTTCATAACTCCCAGGCAATGCCACGTCGCATCGAGGCAGTGATTAAAGCAAAGGGATTCCCAACCAAATATTGAAGATTGACTTATCGTTTTGAAAGTGCCATATTTTGATTGATGTGATGTGATCCTAATTTCTTTTTTTTCTGAAAAAACTGAGAAGTAGTTTGGGCCGATTTCTCCACAGTATTCTAATTTTTTGAAATCCTGTTTTCGTGGGCTTTATGAGCTGGAAGCCCAAATTATGTAAAAATAAACAAATAAATATTTGAAATCGTTTAAATTGTGGGCCCTGAATCTATAATCTATGAAAGTTTAACTTTTTGAATGGAATTATGGAAATTAATCAACTTTTCCATGATACAGTATTCTAAATTTTTTGGAATGGGTCTGTAGTTCTGGAGGCAAAAGGGCTCCCAGTAATAGCAAGATGTACCTAATAAAGTGACCAGTGAGTGTATGTGCTTTGTTTTTCAGGCTTTAGCTCCTGACAGAAAATTAAGTACATGTCATACTATTATGTGAACATTTTCACAACACTGGCTTAAAGCATTAAGCAACATCTGACAACCCATGATGATCTAGAAATTATATTAATCTCGATGATATGCAAACATCTTGATGTATTTTTCTCCATTGTTCAGTGTAAGGCTTTTTCACAGGCTTTTTCAAAGGCAATGTATCTTCTTGTGTGTCCCATACAGTTCTCCGTTTCCAATTTTCCCAGTATCTACAAGAGACTTGATTTAGTTTTTATTACCCTTCAGGGTGACGTCAGATATTCAAGCAGTACTGCTCAAACTCTTGCGAGAGGCTTAGCAGAAAAAGGGTCAGTGTCAGATAAAGAATAACAGCATTTGAATCAGAAGTTATTATGATGCTTGGGGAGACTGCGGAGGAGAGTTGCTGAGTAAAAATGAAAGAGAGCTTTCACATCACAAAGCAAAGAGAAAGTCGACATGGGAAATAAAACGAGGTGAGGAGGATGAGAAGTGCAGTGAGAAACTGAAGGCTTTTAAGCCAAATAGCTGGTTCACAGTGTAAAGGAGGGAGGGAAGAGATGTCAGATGGATGAGAGGAAAACAGAGCCAGGGATTAATGGATGTGTGTAAAATGAAACTAGACTACCATTCCACAGCAGGAGTAGACTAGCAGAACTGCTTAGGTCACACTTGGAACTGTGCCACCTTTTTTTGTCCCTTCCCCTCTCTCCTTGTTTTCCTGTGCTCTTTCCAACACCAGCTCCTTTTCTTCTCCTCATCCCTTCCCTTTCATCCCCTTTTCTCTGCCTCCCTCCCTCAACCTCCCCTGCGGCTGTCCTGTGACGCTGAACAGACGTGGAGGTTAACATCACTGAGAGGATGGAGGGGAAGGCGTGAAGCAGAGCTAACTGTGGGTGTGGGCTCAGACATAAATAGAAACTGACCTATCATGAACACGCACTGCTGCATAACATTAATAGACACTTAACTAACCTAAATACACATACATCTGTATTTAGCAAAGGTTACATGTTGCATTAAAAAAATTTGTTTTGTTTTTTTGTTTATGTCGAAGGTTTAAAATAAAATACCAACAACTGCAGCTTTACTGAGTATGATGTCCCTGATGTGCTCTCCTCTTTTGTCTCCTCCCTTGCCAGTTTTCTCCCTCTCTTAACAAAAGGAAGCGTAATCAGACATCTCAGGTGTGCTCAGCATGGTTGTACTCTGCTTTATCAACCAGCACAGGTGCACAGGGACAGATCAAGGTTAGGGGTGTAATGATACACAACATTCGTGGTGTGGTACCTGGTTTCTCATTCGGTGTAGTCACAGTTGGCTTGTTACAGCACAACACCACCAAGCCCCCACAACCCTGCATACAGTCAATAAGAAAAGACTGTAAGCTGCTTATTTTGAGGTATAAAATAAAATAACTGTCCATTTCATTTTTCCCTTAACGTCAGGAGTGCAAGTTCAGCTTGTGCATGTGCAAGTTATCAGAAGAAGACCAACCTATCATCTCCAGATGAAGTGTCTTTATGTAACATCATCTAGCTTTGACACATTTACATAACCCAAGTTTTTCTACTGTGTAGAAGTAACCAACAGCAAAGCCTGTTAGAAGACAGTATCTATACATTCAGGTCCCAAATCTGATCAGGCCAAGCTCATCTGATACATACACTGGATTAATCACAGGGTCTGGCAGCAAAGAAGCTGATTAAAATATGTAGCGTGAGTTAGCACATCACGCAAGCCTCAAAGAAAGCTAGCATGTTAAAGCTTATGGACAAAAATGGTGCACTGTAAAAACATTCCAGGTGGAGGTTGTGTTCTCGCGTTGTTCTGGAAGTGCAAGCGTATCAACTTCTCACTGTAATTGTTTGTCTCACAGTGCTCACGGAGCCGAGATGCAGTTAAAGCCAATGCACTTAAAATCCCCAAACAAGTTTAACATGGAATAAAAATGGTTAAGAAAACCCCTGTTAAAAAACAAGTACACACAAATATACGCACAGATGTAAGGAATAGTACGCGCTACATAAATAAGGGAAAAAAAGGTGATTTTCAGCCGTTTTTTGTGTTTGAAGGCACAACACATTGACCAGGACTCTAAAACGACTTATTGATCTCAGAGGGATTGAAAGAGTAAATAACAGACGGATCCTTGTACTGCTGCTAATCCCATTTAGCTACCCCCAATACTGTGGTATAGATGGCCTGAGCTGGGTAGCCTACTGACAAAATGCACTGACTGTGGTGAAGGTCTATTTTTAAACTGAAATTGTTACATAATTAAGAGTGAATCGATAAGTCAATTGAAGGAGAAAGAAGAAGAGCGACTTAGCTCAGATGTAAACATGTTAACAACCCCCGAGAGGGCGGTGTGCATGCACTGTCTTTTCATCACCATAAACACTTCCCTCTTTCTTTCCCTCTCTCTCTCATGAACACGTACAGACACACATAACAAACACAGCTCCCTACTTACCAACCACAATGAAATGAACATTAATTCCTACATCTACAGAGTGGCCTTGGACCAATATAAGCAAAGCAGTGAACTGGTGAGGTAGGAAATTATGTACATATTCACCTCATTTCAATCTCGTTTGTCATTTTATTTCCAGAAAAAACAAATAAACAACCCCCCACCCCAAAAAAGCCCATCTGTGTTCAGTAATTATTCACATTATGCTAAATTATTCAAATGAAAGCAATGAGCAGCTCCAGTTGGTGTTGTGTAATCTGTTTCACTCTTTTGAAAATGGACTATTATTGACAGACAAACTGATAACAAAATGATTATGCAAGAATGCACGTGGATGGAAACACAACACATTAAAAGACAGTAACACTGCACATGGTTTGTTAGAGGTGCACGGTCTCATTGCTTGCTATTGATCTGTGTTGCACTGCTGTAAATAAAGCTTTGGTGAGGTTTCTGTTGAGTGCACAGTTCTTTACATGTGCAGAAAAAATGCATTTGAGCTGCTATGAGCCTAACAATGGAGTCTTACATTTAGCTAATACATTGCATAGTCGTTGCAGGATTTAATTTTAGTGTTCATTTTAAGGGAAGTTTAAGATTGTTTATAACTTTTTTTTTTTTCAAAGCTAAGCTAAACGGCTGTTGATTTTAATGAACAGATGTGAGTGGCATTGATCTTCTTATCCAATAAAACTCCAATAACTGAACAAACGCTTCCCAAAATGTCAAGCTAATCCTTTAGGATAAAAAAAAAAAAAACACCAGAAAATGCTAGAGACTGAAAATGGAGTTAGGCTATCTTTTGTTTGTGTAGCAAACAATATTTGCAGAACTTATAGCCTTAAGGTTTTTTCACATCTATCACAGCAAACAGACAGAAAAAAGGTTATCAAAAAAAACTTCCATCCATCCAACGATTTTCATCCGCTCATCCTAGTCAGGGTTGTTGGGGGGAGGGGGTGGAACCTAATCCAGCTGTCATATTGCAAGAAATGCGGTGCATCCTGTACAGGTTGTAGGGTTAACACAGACAAGAGAGACGGGCGATCTTTCACACTCATTCATACCTGGAATCACCAATTACATTAACTCTACTAAGTGTATGTCTTTGGACTGTGGGAGGAAGCTGGAGTACCGGGAGAGAACCCATGCAAACACGCAGAGAACATACCAACTCCACATGGAAAGGCACTAGCCAGGTGGTGGATTTGACTGGACTTGTAGTGCTAACCCCCACACCATTGTGCTTCCCAGAACAGTATACCTGTTTTTACATTTTTTAAATCAAGTTTAACATTATTATTCAATGTTGCTGTTGTTATGTAAATGTAAAGAAAATGAGAAAAAAAATGACAAGTGGATGCATATTGGAAAATCTTATTTATGTTCAGTCATGATGATTAATGGTGGCCTTTACCTGTCACTTGCTACAATCAGCTGACTTCAGAGGGAGCAGTACAACACTGGAGAATTCTTTGTATGAGGAATGGAGATTATTACTTTTGATTTTTATTGCATAAAAGCACATGAACAGGATGGTAAAGTGCAATTTACATTCAGACCAGAAACAAGTATGCACTAACACCACCAACTGTTTGCAAGCATCTGCAAAGACAAAACGCTAACACAAAACTGCAGTAATGTTAAATGTGGGTGCCGACCTCATCCAAACAACTAAAACTTGGTTTTCAAAAGGTAACAAAAGAAGTGATTAACAATTATACCACTGGAGCCTCTATTTCTCCCTGTACCCGTTTCTGTAGTAGAATCGCTGTGGCCACAGCATTTTTCTGTGAAGTGCTCTTTGAGCTGGGTTTCAACTTCGCTGCACAGTAAAGAGTGTATGTGCAGAAAGTCTGAGTGAAAACAGTCTGCATTTCAGCTTTAGCCATGGCACTTTTTAGAGTGTGGTGACTTTGTGTTCATACTTAAAGACCAAAAGAAATGACTGTGTGTCATCATAGGATTTATTGTCATTCTTCTCATGTGAAACATAACAGGAACAAAATTCAGATTCTGAGGTCCCTTCGGCACAAGTTGCAAAAGAGACTATGTACACTGCTCTGAGTGTTTCTTTTCATTCACCTCTTTTCACTCTGTTTATACCCCACTCTGCATTTAATCATTAGTTATCATTAATCTATGTCTCTCTTCCACAGCGTGGCTTTTGTCCTGTCTCTCTCCCCTCCGCCCCAAATGGTCGTGGCAGACGACTGCCCCTCCCTGAGCCTGGTTCTGCTGGAGGTTTCTTCCTGTTAAAAGGGAGTTTTTCCTTCCCACTGTTGTCAAATGCTCATAGGGGGGTCGTTTTGACTGTTGGGTTGTTTCTGTAATTGAATTGAATTAAATTACAGTGTACACAAATGGAAACTGGACACAAGCAAACAGTCACACAACTTAAGACAAAAATGCAGGAGAGTTTGCATACGATACAATGAAGAACCCCCAGAGAAGCAGTTTGTCATACACTTCCTTTTGCCACCTTAGACCCTATTATATATCTTAATTGTGATGCAAAAAGCTTATGAATGTTCATATTTATATTTTGTAATGTTCACTTTTGTTGAGAAAGATCTTAATAAATCTGCTCATGTCAGCAATTAACACATTTTTGTCCACCCTGTAATTTTTCAGTTTTTTGAAAATAATCAAGTTATCGTCACAAGTTAGTAAAAGCTTTTTACGTTTTCTCAGTAAACTAATCACTGCCAAATAATATTGTTTGAAAAACTGATCAGATCACAGTTTTTAGAGATTTTATTTAAAAAGGAAAATACAGCTATCACAGATTCTTTGAAGACACAAGCAATTTGCAATTATTTCACTATTTTCAAAAGCCTTATTTTACCAAATAAATACTATTATTGAGCAAGGGACAAACTAGCTATCTAAAAATGTGCATTGTACAATCATATTGTTATGAAAATGTATGTATTTTCATTTGACTTTGTCCATGACAGGGTGGACATATTTTACAATGTGCTCATTCTTTATCTGCTTGCAGTAAATTCATTAAAAAAGTGTGGGAGCTTGACCAACATTCATTTACAACAGCCTAAGGTCAGCTTGATACAATGGATATGAAATTAGTTGGGAAATTGAAACTTTACGATTTACGAAGTCCCAAAAGCACTTTTTGGTCATATTGACCCATTTACAAATAAATAGAATAATTTAAGAAAATAAAATAGAATAAATAACTAGCTATAAAAGAGATAGGGATTGTAATAGAGATTATAATAGAGATTATAATAGATTTGATTATAATAGGGATTTATGTAACCTAAGGTTTATGCCATTAACTGCTAATTACATGATGATGAATTGCTGCCTACAGGTAGAACATGATCTTCATTTTCCCATGACATTGCGATCTAAATGGGAAGCTTTTGTTTCAGTTGCAGAAAGCAAAGGGCTTCTCAAAGTTTGTGTATTTCTACTCTTTCCCCAAACTAATTGGAACTGCTTCTAAGTGTGTTTTTGAATGGAAACATTAACAGCAGCTGTGGCTAAAACTAAATCAAAAGAGCTTGCAGCATAATTTATATTTAATGCTTGCTCCACACATTTAATATCTTAAACCAAATCATATATGTAGTTATAAACAGAGGTATCAGTCTGGCAGCTGCCAATTCACAAAAATGATGGCATTACAACAGAGTGGTAGTGCAGTGCTTTTGGAGTCATCAAGATGCAAGCAAAGCCAGCACTCAGTATTTAGCTCTAATGAGCCTCTGACTTTGAGGCACATCAATGAGGCACCTCATTCATAATAAAGAGCTTCAGTCCCGCGGGCAGCAGCTAAATGAACTGGGACCAAATGCAGGCAAACAGTTTAGTCTGCTCCCTCAGCTCTGTGAGCACTGGCTGTGATAATTAACCACACAACTAAAATCCAGAGTCATATTGTAGGTAGCTTAGCAGACACAGGAGATACACATGGGGTGGCAACATGTAAACACATGATGCAGGACAGTTAGGCTGATAGATGACCATTGACTAATACAACCAGCTTATGAGTCAAACTGGGATAAAAAGAATCAAGATTAGAGAAACAAACAAACAAATACTTCTCCCTTCCTGTCGTGCTTACAAAACCGCTGATTAAATCTCACCTCAGGCTGAGGATTCGGCCCTCAAGACCCGAGAAATAATAATCTAACACAAGGCTTATGGGAGGCAAAGTCTGGAGTTAATTAAACACGTAGCAATTAAAAAAATTATCTTACACAACAGACAGCTTATATACAGTGCCATGTGGATCCCAAAAATAAATTTAGCATTTTGTAACATACTCTCTCCAAATCTC
This sequence comes from Australoheros facetus, assembly GCA_030220045.1. Classification (NCBI taxonomy): domain Eukaryota; kingdom Metazoa; phylum Chordata; class Actinopteri; order Cichliformes; family Cichlidae; genus Australoheros; species Australoheros facetus. The sequence goes on from JASGAU010357940.1 coordinate 8,225, forward strand.
CTGAGAAATGATCAATGGATCAGCTTTGCAAGTCTAATATCCGGAACAAAGCACACACGAGGATTAGCAGTGTTTATCATCATTATCCTAACGGTCCCCATCCAAATGAAATGAATTCTGGGAACTTGGCTGCCAGTGTTTGAATATGGGCACAGAGCAGTGACAAGACCATCGCAAACACCTCCAGTGAAGTAGTGATGGATGGTATCTGTGCAGGTCATTGCTGTTGGTGATTGATCAGTCAGGCCAATGATCTGAGTCACAGCAAATGTGACAGAGATGGGGGGGAGGGTGTACGTGGAAGAGTCAAAGAGGTACAACACAGAGTTATTCATCATGCAGCAGTCACAAGGATGTGGAGAATGCCTTCATTGCCATTTCCTTGATTTCTAATAGAAAATTTGTGTAAAACAGTGCTTAGTGGAATTTGCCAGAGACTTTAATGTACCATTAATTATGCCAGCCAGAACAGACTGTTTTCCTCCAGAGCTGCACTGTTAAACTGAATAAACTTGCCCCAAAATGTTACTCTGTCAATGTTACATTAAAAAATGCGAGTTCCTGGTGACTTTATGCAAAAGAGATAACAACGTAGAACAACGTAGACCTGTAGACTATAGGGAAGCACTGCCAACAGCCTTGCTCTTAGCTGTAAAGACGTGGAATAAAAGGCATTCACTGACATTTACTATTCAACTCAAATTTTTATATGGTTTCAGTTTGTCATTAAAAATCAGAATCAATATTTTTTTATGTAATGAAATGTGAGGTTTTAAAGCTGTTACTCATGGGATTCGGTGCATGTGATCTGTACCCATTACAGACTGACTTTACTTCTCTTGTATCCTCACCCACATGAGCTCTTTACTTTGGTGACTAAGAATGTGAAACTCTCAGCCTACCATGACTCACTAATTGACCTCAATGTGGAGTTCAAGAAAGTAAGATCAAATTGCTCCATTAGCGGCTCAGGAAACGGCAACCCTGCTGTGATTACTGTTATTTTGTTCTGAAAAATCATTTCTGAGTTCTGTTTCTGGGAACATGTTAGCATGAGTAATACATTATTCAGACGTTACATAAGTTTAACTTTGCACCCACTGCACAGGTATTGTCATGTGAGGAAAGGTGGAATTAAGATACCAGGATATCAACATGGGAATGAGCCACACAATACCTGTATTTTAACATTGCTTTTGTCTGTAATGTGGCATTGTTAATATGATAATAGTATTTCATTTGACAGATTACCTCTCGTACGCTTAAGCGATGCATTAGGAGCAGTTGGTCACTTTGAGCTTGATATTCTAAATATGCATTTAGTTGTAATACTTTGATTACTTGTTTTGTTTTTCTGTGGAGTGATCTAAATTTTTTGGTTAAATTGTTGCTTTTAGCTACTTCTGTCATGCGGCACACTTGCCTGCCTTTTGTTGCAAACAAATCACAAAGTCCCCTTTTGAAGCATCAACCTGGATGTTTTAGTTGACAGACTTTTAACGTTATGAACTCCCGACGTCACGAGGTCGGGGCAGGTCTGACTGTGAAACTGAGGGACACTGCCTGCTGGTGGTGACTTGTCAATCACTGCATCCATCTTTTGTGTACAGTCTATCCTCCTAACTTATGGTATCTTCTGAAATAAACTGTTACCTTACACTAGCATGCCAATCAAATCAGTAAGCTCGACTTGTTTATCAGTTAACTAAAAGACTCAAAATGATGTCGCTGTGATCTGTTATTATTGTTATTATTATTACAGATTAAAGGATTTCTTTCAAGGCACTGAAATACTCCAATCAAATTTTTTACACACTCACAACTCCTGCACTTAAACTGCACACACACACACACACATTTGTGTATGACCCAGCGGCTGTGACACAGTACTCTACTGTTCTGGTATTGTAAACCTCCTCTGTCAGGTTGAGCTAGAACATTGAGGACACAACAGTTAACAAAAAAAAAAACCTGCGCAGAGGCTGAAAGATTCAGGTCAGGTCTGCAGACGGAACAAGGAGGTCTGAATCTGCTATAAACTGGCCCCCTGCAATAGAAAGATACACTCAGGTTGTGCTCGCCTCAATAAAAATTGTCATTCTCAAAACCTACAAAACGTACATCTTTCATTTTAGTATGCACATGTCCCACATTGATTTTTCACTAATCAGATTTTTACAAATATTTTTTGTATGTTCAGTGCACATATGTATTTTGTCATGTAATTGCCCTGACATTTAACATGCAAAAGACCTCTATCTGCTTAGGTATTACAAATAACAGTTACATTTATCACTGTAATAACTCTTTATGGATGAATGAGATTGTATTTCTCTTTCGTCCTTTATACAAACCCTCAATATTTTATTCAGTTGATTAACTCTGAGAGGAGGACAATGTACCATCAGAGGAAGTGGTTCAAATAAATAAAGATTTATACACAAGAGTTGCAGTTATGGTCAGGTCTATGTGGCCACTTAGGCCTAAAATAGCATGAGTAGGCGGGAGATTTATGAAGCCTAGGCCTTCACCTTCCGCTCTGAGCGAGTCCTGATTGAAGAGCTAGAAAACGGGAGGATGACTATACAGATCTGAGAGATGATTGCAGATTCGATACACTGAACAACAGTGCTTCATCAGTCTACAAGCAAATGTTATATATAATTTTTATTATAAATCCTCATAGTGTTCATCAACCCTCACAAAAATGGTTGCGTACACATGTCCCTGAAGCTGTTTTTTTGCTTGCTATATGCATGATTTACTGTCTTTTCAAAATAAAGTTTGTGCTAACTCTACTACTGATGCACCAGTATGAATAATTCCATTTCTGTTTATTCGGCTACCTTTTATCTCACTGAGACATATGAATCACCCTGGGCTCTGGCTCCCAAGTGAATGTGTTTTTATCTGCCTGTTGTTCTTGCTTTTCTTGAAATTTCTTCCCCTCTCCAGTGGTCCCTAATCTCTCTCATCAATGTTCCCAGTGCACTTTCTTCCTCCCACTCATAACCACCTCCCCACTGTTGGTAGCAATAGGTATTTTGGGGCACCCCCCCTCCACAAATGTCATCCTCTCATGTTGTCACGTGGCATTTGGAGCAAGTCCTCTAGGGCAGGGCTGTTTTGAAGTATTGATTGAAGTGCCCTCGTCCCCGGAGTGCCATTATGTAACAGAGATGCAAAAATCCACAAAGTCACTGAGAGGGAGGGACAGAGAAAGTGTGATGGGAGATAGCTGGAGGAAAGCTCAGAGGAGAAAATGTATGGGAGCACAAAAGAGATACAGGGAGAGAGGGGAAGCATTGGAGAGGGATGGGAAGATGTCAACTGTAGAGAAGATGAGAGCAATCTCTAAATCTGTGGCTCATCTATCATTAAATGGTAGAAACCTGGACAACTGCAAACATGCATCATAGATCGTGAAGCTGCAAATAAGCCTGTGAAGTAAGTTTTCTGTACTCCATTATTACTGCTGTGTCTCATTATCGGTTCACAGAAATTTTTTTTGACAGAAATGAAAAGTGAGCTGAGGCTCTCTGTGGAATAAGGTTTTTATTTACCACAAGTGCTGCAGAGAACCCTGGAAAAAAATAATCAATAATCTGAAAGCTTTTTTTTTTCAAATTCTCCCACAAAATTTTGAATAAAAGCTGCAGAATCCAGACTCCTCCAAAATTGCGAGAGTGAAAGTGTACAAAGATTGTTATACTGTATCTTGCTCAGTAAAACTGTATGATGAGGTGAGCACTGTAATATATCTAGCGGTAGCAGCTATATTTAGACATTCACGTGCATGGTGCTGCTTGTTAGGCAGGCAACCAAGTCACATGACAATTGGTTGGCTAAAGGGAATGAAAAAAAAAACTTTACTCTGTTCATATTTCACACAGTATTTTATCCTCTCATTGAGATGCGCAAGAAAATCAGAAATTGAAATGAAAAAGAGAAATAAAGATGTTCCATGACAAAATCTCTGTTTGCTTCCACTGGCAGACACACACAAACTATTAGATTATTTATAAAACTAAATAAATAATAAAAAAATACAGTAACTATGACACAGTGAAATAATGCAAGATGTAAAAATACTTTATTGCTGATGTTCACTCTCCTCATGCTCTCACTAACCACACACACACAAGCATTCATGCTAAAAACAGGAAGGATGGCCCTTGCTACACAAGTTCTTTGTTTGACACGCAGGACTCCCCACCACGATGTACGACCCCTCTTCAAAGGTGTCAGAAACGAGCATTGGTGTGAGGACAGACTCAATATGTGACCTTTGATCCAAGTCAGGCCCTTGAGCAGCATATTATTCTCCTGGCGCATCATGATGGGCACGCATGTGTGAGAGTGTGAAAGTGTGAGCTGATGCCTGCCTGTGCTTTTTTTCCACCCTTTTTTTGTGAAAGACAAAGTGCAGTTTATCCTCCACAGACTCATATTCAACTTCAGTATGGATACTTTCCAGACATCTTTAAGTAGCCAAACACACTGCAAAAAAACAACTGATCAAACACAGTTTGTTGTTGTGAACATCTGCTCGCCTTGTTGCCACCCATGAGTCACAAACAGAATGTTCTAATTAGTCAAGTGATTTGGGTTTTCTCATGTGGATACACTGTTTTAGATAAAGGAATTTCCTGTATTGGAATTTTGCTTCTTCTACTATTATTTTCCGATATTGGGACATATTGTGCTACTTTTTGCCTTTTAAGAAAAATAAACAGTGATTAGTACTGTTACCTCACAGCAAGAAGGTCCTGGGTCAGCTGGGGCTTTTTTGTGTAGAGTTTCCATGTTTTCACTTTGTCCATGTGAGTTCTGTCAAAGTACTCTGGCTTCTTCCCACAGTCCAAAAATGTGCTTGTTAGGTTAACTGGCAATTCTAAATGAACATTACTGTAGGTGTTAATGTAAGCATGAATGGTTGCCTCTATGTGTTGGCCCTGGGAAAGACTGGTGACCTGTCTGGCATGCAACCCCCTCCTCCAGGCTCCCATCCCCCACCTGGCTGCATGTATACTTTTCAGCTGCAACATCAAAACCACCGATGTCATATTTTGCAGGTTTCCCTCATGCTGCTAAAATAGCTGTCGTATGGTGTCAAGCAAATTGCCAGATGGAGCGCAATCTTGCCTTTTTCCAGTTGTGCATTGGCTGCCATTTCTTATCCAGTGTCCACATGAGGAAAAAGAAAACCTAAACCATATGACCAGGTCATGGCTTGCCTTGCTGCATGGTTTACTTCTGATTTTCACATGCTCGGGGGTTAGCATGATGACCCTGACTGGTCTACTGCTATGCAGCACCACAAGCCGTAAGCTTTGTCATGTTTGTAGTCATAATTTTTCAGGTTTTCCAGTGATTTGTGTTGGAAGTTGTGTTGCTCAGACCAGCCTTTGTTTCATCTGGGCAGTCTTTAGTCAGTTACCAGTTTACTAGTTTCCCATCCTCGTATCTATGGATAACAGTAGTAATTTGCTGCATGGTGCATTTAGCATTTGATTATAATATTTCTTTTTTTTCTTCTTTTTTTGTAGTGGTCTCCCAAGCTGTATTGAACTACTGCTTATGCTCACATATAATTTCTTACTACTGCTGCATCACATTAAAAGGGTGAAACATGGGTTTGGTTTTATTTATGAAGCAGCCAGAAGAGACAAAATGAGCACAAAAGATTTTCAGTTCTTGGTCCTCTTACTTCAAATCGCAGAGAAGTAAAAGTCTTTGTCTGCTTGTCTGTTTTTTTGCTTGGTCTTTCCCTCGGCTTTTATCTTAACAGTGTCTTGCTGGCCTGCTGTTTCTCCTCTAAACAGAGAACAGACCCTTCTCATAATTAACTCCAGTGACTTTCTCCTACACAGAACCACTGCTTCTGCCAGCCAGCTCATGAGGACAAGGGAAACTCATCTTTGATTTTATGAGCCAGAATGTTTTCATTTGTAAGATGAAATGCAAACAGAATGCCCTCAGTCCACTGCAAAGCTACCCAAGTTGTAGGTAACTATAGTTTCAGTAAGCTCCTTCTTATGTTAGGGCTGCTTGACAGGAAGTGTCGATGAGAGTTTGTTGAAGGGCCTTGTAAAAGGCTTTCCACTCTGGTAGTAAAAACTATTCATTTGCCTCCATGTTTAACTGTGCGTCTCTCTCTCTGGGGGGGGGGGCAAAAGGATTGGTTCCATTTATAGAGCTTTTAGAGTAGCCTACCGTCTGATTTTACCCCTGGAAATTTGAGCAATTATTTAAACACACTTCATGATAAAAGATGGGCCCTTTTCTGTCCATGTGTTTTTAGCAAAGTCCCATTCAGCCAGTGCTATAGTATGACAGCTGCTGCAAATAACAGGGATGCTGCAAGTGACAGATTTTAAAAGAGAAAACTACAGTATATGAAAGCCACACATACCTCTTATTGCTGTTTTCTTCATGAATGTGCAGTTAGTGATCTGGATATCTCTGGGTGCAGAGGGAGCCGTTAACTAATTTCTCTACCTGGCTGCAGCTGTGAAATTATATATTAGATGTGTATTAGATAGTACCATCTTCCAATTTACAAATTGGTGTGCCTAATAATATAATCTTCACTGATTATTAGTGACTGAGCTCCTGAGTCCTCATCATAAGCATCTCAGTATAAATGCGTCTTTAAGCTTCCTCCTTCTGATTTCAGAGATAGGACGAGCCAGTCAACCAGCTCGCTTTCCTGTCTATCACAAGATGCTTACGTAACATTCCCTTCAGCATATATGGTGGAATGCATCTGTGTGCTTGTGACGGAACAGGGACGTGCCTGGGCTGATGCCGAGGGACACTTTCATGAGTGTCAGGACTCACTTTGAAGATTAAAAGGGGAGATATCATTATCCTGCCATGCACATAGGAGATTTGAGCTACTGCAGTGAGACACCGCAGGATAAACACAAGGCCATCAGCTGAATCCTTGCTGTCTGTTCATAGCAAGTTTTTCTGTTGAATTTTAAAATCAATTCCCATCCAAACAGAACAAAAGCCATCTCTGCTTGTTGCTAAGCAATAATCACCAGACACCTGCAAATTTCTGCTTCTAATCCTTCCAAGTTTAGCTGCTTTTCCAATTCATCTAACCCAAACAAAAATGCCAGGAAGCTTATTTAAACATAAGGAATTATTTAATTAATCACTGCCACGCACACCAGTCTGAGGTCAGCTAGTCGAAGCTGCGTGGGGCTTCCTCAGTTGACCTTGTGGCTCATGGGTAACCATCCATCACAGTCCATCATGCCCAAGGTGAGTGTTTGTGATCAGGCGGCACACCAAGCCACAGAGACAGCCAAGCAAAAGGAGTCTGAGCAGTGAGGTCAGAGGTCAGAGGTCCTGTCTGTTCCCACAGTAGCACGGAGAGCTTGTCTCTGTTCACTGTCACCTCATCAACGCACGCATATGGTTTGGCCCTCGTGAAATATTGAGTAATCCTTGTTTCAATAAAAATAAATGGAAGAAAGCCTTGTAAACATAAGCAGATTAATTCTGATTGGAGAGTGTATGTCATGGCAGCTCTGTAAACCCACTTGAATTACCGAAGTCATCCAAAGTGCAAAGATTGTTATTTTTAGTATGAAAATGACACTGTTTAAATCTCTGACACCATTCCATCTAATAAGTCACTGTAATGACTGAATGGCTAATTAGTTCCCTAATTAACTGTCTAAATTACACAAAAATCTGTGCAGAGCCAAATTCTTACTGACTGCACACCAAAGAAGATATGTCACTCTATCAAAGCTTCTGGCTGCACAATGGACCCGCTCCAGCTCTGCTCTGACACATGGGAAATGGTGCTGTGAGGGTGATGGGGGCTGACACGTGGTTGCAAATAAGTTGGGACCCCAGTAAATGTTTTAAATACTCTAGGGTGGGGTAAGCTGTTGTTGACTGGGCAGAGCAGCAGTAGTCACAGCCCCATGGGAGAGCCTGAATTTTTAAGCTGTAAAAAGTGTCAGAGCCAATCTGGAAGAAAACCACTTGAAAAGACAGAGACATTAAAGAGAAGGGGTCCTGCCAGCAAAAGTGTCATTTATTCCTGTCCTTTTATCCTGCTTCTCATTCTTAGTCACACCAACTTAGCAAAATAAAAAAAGTCACCTTTAAAAAACAAATTGAGAGCTGAGCTTATTCAATATTTCTGTTTGTAACAGTTTTTATTTTTATTATTTATTTTTTACCAAGCATAGTTTCCTGTCTTACTGAATGTTTAGATATAATATGAAGTGAATTTTGGAGTTGGCAAAATTCCATACAGTCATTGCTAAGAAGCACATTTGCAAAAATACAAATTTGACTTTTTATTTGAAAGCACATTGAAAGGACTTCATTTTTTAGATCAGGGTGTAGCTTCCTGGTCTGAAAAATGAAGCTAATGTGGAAGAGGCATACACCTACATTCTTTCTAATGGCAGGCAAGGGGGTGGGGGGGTCCCTCAGGTTTTGAAAAGGTTGTAAAAAGAAGACAAATTGTATGAGACTAATCTACTGCTCTCTTGATTTTCTTGATTATTATTTTCTCTAAATCACTTGTTGTGGGTCTGTCTGAATACAACATGATGCTCGTTTTGTAAATTGCGGTCCTCATTAGAATAAAAAACAGAGGGTAAAATAGAGGATGCTTTAGGGCGGGCCACCTTTATGATTAACAACTCTCTACTATATGACTGTGCAGAGTTTTTTTGTACAAGCTAAAAAAGTCCGCTTGAATTGTATGACAAACAAAGTCTTTACTTCCTTCCGTGCAATCACTACACCAAAAGTAATTTTGTATTGAATTGTTTTTCTGAATTAAATGCTATGATCACCTTCTGTTATGAGTTTTTACTCATCTTTATTATATTACAGCAACGGGACAGTGAAATCCTATTTCATATTATCAGGCCGTGTTCTCTCGATTCCTTTGTTTGCTTGAAATGAGGTTTTTAATAGCATTTTCTACTCTCTTCAGTCTCTTCAATTTTCTCAGGATACGTACAAAAAGAGCTGAGTTCTGGCAATCAAAAAGACAAAGAAACCAGACATCTGCACAGCGATGTTGGGCGACTCAACCACAAGCCAGACACTATGCCAACGTGGGCAGCTCATCGAGATGAGTGACACGTGCTGGGCCACATCCCAAACCATCTCAGAGAGAGAAGGCAAGCATAGCAATGCGCTCTCTGCCTCAAGAAATGAAGCTCCCTTATGCTCATTCATGTATTTCTTTGAGGTGCTTATTCTGTTCTTTCCTCATCCTGACCTCCATGCCCCTTCTTTCACCCTCTCTTCCACATACAAACTATCTCTGGTTACAAACACAGAGGGAAGAGAATCTATCATTTCCATCAGCTGAGAGAACTCCAGGAGTGTTATTACTTTGAGCCAAGCCATTAGGCTTTTACCCCGGGGCGATCGATGGCAGATGCTGGAGGGGTTGTTTATCTTTTGTCTTCTTATCAGAGCTGTAAGGAGAGGTGGGGCACCTGGAGGGGGAGGGAAGTGGGGTGTGAGGGAGAGATACAAGAGGAAAGGGAGGCAGACTGACAGAAAGAGGGGGAAAAATAGAAAGGGTAACACCTTGTTCCCAGAGAAGCAGTAACTTTTACTTGTTATTCAGCGCACAGTCCGTGTGCCACCTTTTGAGTTGCCAGAATTCATGTCAGGAGCTTGACACTTCTGATGTGGGAGATCAGTCATTAGACAAGGTTATGTGAAAGGCTCACAGCCTACAGGGGAATGACTCAGTATGATAATCAGATGATCTGAAAGCCCTGTTTCATATCATTAAGCACATAGCTTAACAGGTTTGCTATATTATGCAGCACTCAGAATCTATCTGAATGTATTTGGTTTCATTTTTCATCTGATGCAAACCCTTCTTTTTCTCTTCTTGGCACTGAAGCATTTTACCTGGCTTAAAAGCAATGTGAATGACTGCTAGAAGGTGACTTATGAAAGAGTGGGAGTTATACACAGGAGAAATAGCGTTTTCAAACTCAGAGATGTGAGAAATGCCGATGAAAGCCGTGTGAGTGGCCCCTAACGAGGAAGATGGACGGAGCATGAAGCAGAACGATGAAAACCAGCTGTCTAGAGGAGGTGTTTCCCTCCCTTTAGCTGTTCCTCTCCCTCTGCCCGTCTCTTGTCTCTGCCTTACAAACAGACAAACTGTTTCCACTTTACTTTCATCAGCACTAACTTCAAAGCCAATTTCTTGCCATAAACAAAATGTAAACAAATAAACAAGTAAAAACAAAGTCAATTAATCTTCATGATTATGAGATTCTTATTTTTTTTTTTTAATCTTCATCTTCTCTTTTCAGTCCATGCCCTTGGTTAATGCTCCTATTTACTTAATTAATTAACCTATTCTGTGCTATCTTCATTATAATTTTAGAATTAGCAAGTCAATACTGCACACAGGTGTGAGCAAAAGTAACTTCATCAGTTAATTTCTAATAAGTTTGGAGATGTTTTTGCTGCACTAAATAGCAAATCTTCTTTTCACAGTTTGGATTGCAATTGTTTTTGTTAATGTCCAATTAAACAAGGAATTAGACCATGCATGCAACATATCATGGCATCAGGAACTGGATGTGCAGCGAGAGTGTATATTTTGCTTTATATAGAAGGTGTGACTCGTATTTTGTTTACCTGGCTTGAACGCTGCTGGTGTGTGACTGCTGAAAGGGTCTATTGATAGGCCTGAAGCCTGGGCATTTCCTGCTGAGCGACTGCTGACAGCACTAACGGTGGTCTTGGGAGTTCCCTGTCAGCAGCTTCCACTCTTCATAAACCAGCAGCTTCGAGTAGCCAAAGCATCAACAGCTTTAGAAAGTGTCTTTGAGTCAGTGTGAAGGTGACCAACGGCGTTTGATCAGAGCACTCGTTTATTTCCATTCTGTTGTTTAAGTCATAACTAACAGCAATGTAAATCAGTCATTTTTCATATCGAGATGCTATGTGTTTTAAGCTTACATGTCCTCAGGAAATGAGAGAAGATTAATTTTTTTAAAAGTTTTTTCATAAAAGGAATATTACATTAATTTCAACAAGAGTTAGTGCACTAGTGCACAATGGGTGTTTTTGTCATGGTTGTGCACTTTTGCTCTGCACCAGTTAGGGGCTTTGGTTAAAGGAGTAACTGAGCAGAGCATGTCAGTGCTCACAGGTAACAATACCAATGTCCCAGCATCTCTAATGTTCACTGATTAACAAGTTACTTGTTTGTTTTAAAGAAACAAACAGAAAATGAAAATCTATTGTTGTGCAAAGACTTATGTTTCAGATTATATATTGTCCTGGAACAGTCCTTCCATATTTCATGGTCTACATGACAGTAAAAAAAAAAAAGTATATTTTCAAAGCTGTCAGACTGTTACTTTAAACTGTTTACCAGATGTTCCAGATGTATTTTGTTAGGTGTATTTGGCAAACACCTGAAGCAAACGAAAGAGAATTTCTCTGCGCGTGGGTCAAAATACCTGCAGCTGAGTGGCCACCTAAAGTCAGTTCAGTCATGAATATTATACTAAAAAGAAGATGTGGTTTTTTTTTGTGATTTATGTGTGGCATGATGTCTCTGTTCTAAAAGCAGCACCAAGACTGCTGGGCTGAGCAGGCATTCATAACAATATAATATGAAAAGAGGAGCTAGGGTGGCGGTGGGTTGCAGAGCAGCTTGCAGCTGCACAGGATCAAAATCAAATTAAATCAAAATTAAATAAGAAAACTTGGGAAACACTGTGTTGACATTCCAGGTTTTATCATCTGGAACGAGCATCTTGATGGAGTAATGGGGTGTGTGGAATTTTCAGACTTGTGAAAGGTATGTAGTCTTGTTTAATGTTTGCCAACTTCACTAGCTGAGAATCATGTAACCACTGTGCAGTGCTGTGTTTGTTCAATTCAGGCAAAACGAAAAACTCTTCAGTTACTTTTCCTGTGAAACGGGGGAGCTACATGCTGATGTTTACCAGTGAGGAACATGGGAGGCCCCGTGACGCAGTGGCTTTTTACTTTGTTTTTAAGACCCAACCATGCTTTACCTGCCAGTAGGCATTCTCAGAGCTTCCCTGCCACAGTTAAATCACCTGACTGCTCTTGTGATCAGCCACCTGCCTGCACAGCTGCTGCTTGCTTGCTCATTAGCTCCCCGGGATATATAGAGGGCATTTAGCTTTGCAGTTTGCCAGGTTGTTTATGTTGCCTTGGTGTTGCAGAGTGGGAGTAATTCTTTCTTTGTTGTACCTGTTGCACTTTTACTGATAACTGCCTGTTGCTGATGTCAGGTTTGATTTCTAAGTTGCTTGGCAGATCTCGTTTGACTGCAGTTCACCAGCTGTGATATATATTCTTCCCTGTGAGTCTCTCTCTCACTCACACACACACACACACACACACACACACACACACCACTGCTTATTGAGGATCTCTGCTTGAACCTAATAAAACCACAGCACTTGAAGAAAAATAGCCTCCAGCCTGTACTCTTCCCTGGATGGCCAGGTACATAATCACCTGAATTTTAATGCCATACAGAGCAGTCATACTCAAGTACATGGACAAAATATATGGTGACTATTGCACCGCTATTTACTCTTAATTAAAATCAAGTTTTAAATATATGTATATAATTGAATGTAAGTTATAACAATTTTTCTTCCGAGGACAGTTATGTGACAATTTCACAAGAAAAATATTGTAATAAAAGTAAAATATGCAATAGATCCCAAACTAGGGTCAAGAATCGGAGGAGTTGTGCTAAAAGTGGAGCTTGCAGTTGATAATACCTTCATGATAATAAATTGCTATGACTGCCGTTATGCTCTGTGTGTTCACATTAAGTTATTAAATCTAGTTTAAAGTGCTGAGCTTTTGCATTCTGAACTAAAAGGTTAAAATATCAGAGCAGGAAATTTTTCGCTTACAGGATTATTTTCAGCACGAGTAATTTAGTAGTTCTAATTTCTTTTTAACCATATGCATTAATGACAGCTTTCATGACTGTCATGGTCCTAGGACATTTGTGCTTTTTAGTTTTTGGATTTTTGTGATTATTTAGTTTTTCTGTTAGTTTCATGCTTTTAGCCTTTGAGTTTCTTGTACACGTTTTCTAGCCTTCCCCAGTGTTTCCCGTAGTGTAAAGTTGCTGTGTGTAGGCGTGTGTCTCACCTTTGTATTTGTTAGTTACTTCTTGTTTTAGTTTGGTGCTCCTTTGCCTCTTGTGCTTTTTATTTAGCTTTATTGCCTCCTTTTCTCATTACATAGATTCTGTTCACCTGCACCTCGTTTCCCCAGCTGTGTTCCCTAATTGGCCTCTTATTTATATATACAGTATATATATATTTTTTATATTAGTTATATAGTGGTGTCTTCCACTCAGTCCTTGTCACTGTCTCTTTTTGCTCCCTGTGTTTCCCCTGTCTGAATTATTCCATCCCTTTATGGGCTTTATTTGGAGTTTTCCACCATATCGGCTTTTATTACAGGTCACCTTCACATACATCACATTATTATGGATAATACGGACTAATATTTTTATTGCAATGTAATGTATAAATAATCCCATTTTCAAGCAGAATTTGCAATTAATATTAACATTTAATAATAATAAAAAACATCAGTCTTTGAATGAATCATCCAGAGCCTCAGATGATTTCCATCACCACATCGGTTTCATCATAATCATTTCAGTGGATGTAGGCTTCCTGTGAGTTCGGCTACTCTCTGCAGGTGCAGTTTGGCTTTTTTTGAGCAAAGTGTTGACAATAAGTTGCAACTTTTTTTCCACTGTCTTACTTTTGGCATTCACACACAACTGCACAGGTAACGTGCTTTAACTATCCCAGTTTTTAAGGTATGAGCTGATGCAATTTAATGCAACAGATTACAATATTTCTGTGAGGAGTATGGAGTTCTAAAGATTGTGCCTGCCAGTGGATAGTGCAAGAGGTAATGGTACTTTAGATAAGAGTCAGCGACAACACAAAATAATGAGCGCTAAAGGAAAAAAAACCTACCACTATCAAAACTGTGGAAATTTGTTGTTTTACATGCAATCCTGCATTCCATGCAGAATTCCATGTAGTCTCACACTGTAAAACTCCAAATACCATTTAATATTTCACAAAGAATGAATAAGTAAGATGCTATAAAAATTATGTGTTGATAGGTGGATTTTGGTATTGTGACCAGGGTAGGAGATTCATTGCTAAACTAATCAGTTCCTGACAGTAGCAGAAAATGAACATTGGAGATTAGAGAGTGGTATCAAGCTTCATACTGAATTGTCAAAGGGAAGAAAAAACTACTCACACAGGCTGCTGCAGTTTTTGTGGGATGGCCACAGCCTGCTACCTTGGATTTTGTTCCTTTAGTAGCAGCTGTGTCCTGTGCGCAAGCTAAAATCCCTGTCAGATAACCCAGATTTTAACCTGTCTGAGCACCGACACACTCCTGCCGGCTGTCCACCCTGTCACTCTCTATGACCCTTATCACTTATCACCAGTCTGGTCCAGGCGTATACACATTGAAATGCATAAACACATACAGATGGCCTCTCACTAGACCACAAACACTCTTGTATAAACACACACACACACACACACACACACACACACACACACACACACACACACATTCTTGTACTTTCTCCTGCTTATAAGACACATGGAATGACACTCTTTGATCACACTGGTGTTTACTGAAGCATCCAGCATCCCTGCTCATTTTCATGGTATTAAATGGAGATTGGTTATAAATGCATCCTGGTTTAATCATCCAGAATGTGCAGGTGAATACATTGAAGTGATTAGCATTAATATGAGGTTGTGCTCCGCATCGTTTGGCTGGCCAATAATGGGAGACCTGGATTCAGAGCTTCTCATCTCCGAAACGATCAAGATCATCTCTGATCCGTTTCAGAACCTTGGTGGGCCTCTGGATGCTCATATGCTCATTACACTGTGCAGGGTGGTGGAGGAAGAATATGTGTATGTGGTGTTACTGTAGGTGAGTGTGTGTGTTGTTTGTGCCAGACTTGAGATTCCCTATACTTGCCCTCTAAAAGTGACAATATACCCAAAGCAAGAGCAGGCATTAGACTACTGCACTTTGATGTTTTAGATTTCCAGAGTACATGATATAACTTTATGTGGGAGAGGAGTTTTTTTCTTCTTCCTTATTGCCACATCCTAATAATCGGATTAAAAACTTTCAGGAAAAAAAAAGTAGAAAATCTGACTCTCCAATGACACAACACACATATGCACACATGGTGTGCACATGTAGATAACAGTGTGTGTAACACACTCCTATGTTGGAGTAAGCGGACTAGTGCTGCCCATAGTGGTGGTGGGCTTTAGATAAGAATGTCTGTAATCTCAGCACCTCTTATCATGCTGGTACAATGACATGACCCTAATCCTACACTGCAGTAAATACATTCTTTAAAACCTATATTTGTTCTGCAGCAAAACATTGAGTTCCCTTATAACATCATGTCTGCCCCTGGAGGACCTCGGTTTCTTGTCTTTTCTGTGACAAGAACTTGAAGAAACGTTGTCACAGTGCCTCGGGGCGACGCTATAGGCATGGCAGTCTTATTTGATATTTCATCATCTTGTCAGCTTGTTCTGCTACCTTTACCTGTTTTATTCAGCCAGGATACAAGAAAACATTTTTGACATCAAAAAGCAGTTTGAAGCCATGCTTCACAGGTCGACCTTGTAGCTCTCTTGATTCAAGTGCGCGTGTCTTTATGCACATAAGTAGACGTGTGTGATGCTGAAAGAATTACAGGCTGGCATCAAGTTGAGTCCTCAGTGTTGAGCTACTCTGATTTGGAAGATGACTTGCTGTCTGGTCAGTTAAAGATTCGTCTCCGTAAGGGTTTGAAAAAAAAAAAGCCTCCTCATACTTAGACTTTGTCCCTGTTTGTTTCCCCTCTCCTTCCTCCTTCTCTCCTCTCAGATGTGGGCTTCAAAGTGCGTCACAGATCCGGCTATTTATTCCCAGCCTTCCTCCAGGCATCTTTCCTCCTGAGCATCACTTTCATTTGCCACAGCTACTCTGATGGCCTGTCAACTCTGCCACACATGTCCTGACACATACTGTAAGTGCATGCATGCAGAGAAACTGCCTGTACATTAAAAGAAAGGGTGTGCAAGTAAATGAAGTCACCCTCTGCACTTAACAGTTCACTCACATGCAGAATAAGCAAAGCGGCAAAGAAGCGTTTGACAAAGAAAAAAACTGCACTCATATCTGCAGCTCTACTTATCTCTGCTTTAAAGCAGCCTTTGCATTTCGCTTGTTCTGTGGAACACTCTGTGCATAGCTGAATGCATTAATTACATATGCACTGCTATAGATCCACTGTCTAACACTGCTGATTGCCTTCACCCTCCACATGTCAAACCTAATTGCAACTGTTAACCTTAAGTTGCTCTCATAAATGAAATTGACAATCTGCCAGGTTTGATTAACTTGGGTAATAGAATTGATTGTGTTATTTCCTTTACACCTTAGCACACCTTCCACAGTTCACATGGCCAGTGTGAGACTGCTGTGTATAGGCAATCCATTTAATGGATGAATAATTTGGAGTTTTTTAAGTTTAGCTTAGCAGTGAAGCTAAAACCATTTCAAGTATAAAGGTTCTCATCATAAATGCATGTCAAATATTCATCACTCTTTTTTTATTCTTTTTCCCAAGAGGTGCGCTGTGACCAGTACTTCTGACAGGCTGAATATAGCACCAGTGATCTTAGGATGCTGTATTGCATAATAACGTCCAGAGCGTAATCTCTTTTATAATTTAAGAACAAATGTTACACAACACAGGAGGAAAAAAAAAAGTTGAAGTGATAAATTCATGTTTATTTCATTTGAGTCACCCTCATGTTGAAGAACAATAGACTGAATATGAGTTAGACATATACAGTGTTTCATCACTCAGTGAGGAAAAACCACAGTATAGCCTAAAATGTGGTTGGAGGTGCATTAAAATGAAGCTGGATTGATGAAAGTCTTAATTCTGCAGTGTTTCACACATCCCTACTCTGGGCAATATTTAAACTTATGTAAAAAAAAAAATTGTTCTCTCTCTTGCTCACTGTGTCCCACTCTACCCAACCCTGCATTTCACTCTGTCTGGGCTCAGACAGGCCATGGGGATATTGAGGCTTGTATGTATAAAAAGGCTTAGTGTTAAAAATGTAAAAACAGGAAGGAACCCAAGAAACCCTCAGGGTGCTGGAGATGGATACAGACTTACTCATAGTGCTGGCCAGAGCTGACAGAATACTAGGACACTGCGATGTAATATACAACACATGACAAAGAGACAAAGAAGCTGACTAGTGACATGAAAAACAGGAGTGTGGACGGTGTGCCAAAAGTTACTGCTGCAATTCCATATGGATGAACAGCTGATGGTATGTGTTTGAAGTTCTTTATGAACAATTGCCCGTGTCTTAAAGCCACAATAAAGGCATAAATAAAAACATGTCATCATCTTTCATGACTGCGACAGAGAACAGCAGCATTACTTAAAGATACAGTCTGTTTTCAGGGCCTCTGTTGACGGCTCAGTTTTATAAGCCATTTTAGTGTCTTTTAAAAGTAATTACATTTGTGGACATTTTCAAATTTTTAAGAAATAAAATTTAGGGTAGCAAACCAAGCTTGAAATGAACTATTTTTCTGCTGGCAAAAGCAAATAAATAAAAAAAAGATACAATAATGATAATATTCGTAAGAAGACACATTTTTGGAAGGATTATTTCTCAGCAGAAGTTTTATTTCTTCCCAAAGGTGCCAGATAACTGACAGCAACCAGGGTGCAACATAACGAGCAGTATGAGGTGAAAATATTCAGGGAAATAATTATGAAAGACACAAACTCTGACACAACATTATAGTCAATGTGACATCTCATCTAGCTCGCACTATTTTCAAGCTGTGGAATTTGATTTTCATTACGTCTGGCAGTAATGACAGAAAATGCTTCCTATTTGGGTTTTTAAATTAATCTTACTGCCTCACTGTGTTGCCTGGTTACACTCACCATCACGAATAGTGGAATCGGAAAAATGCGACATGAACATGAAGGCAAATGCTCAGTTAGGGCTAACACTAAATGGTAAATTTATTGTTAATTGGCAACCTGCCCAGGGTGAACCCTGCCTCTCGTCCTACTGCAGCTCCAGAACCCCCTTGACCCCGGCTAAAGCGGAAGATGGACGGATGGATGGAATTAGTTTATAAACCATCTGTGAACATTATCTGGATGGTTATTGTAAGATTGCAACTGATGGAACAGTGTTAATAAACACTATAGTGCATCAACATGATTATAATACTACTTACTGAGACAACAGCAGCTTTGACCAATATATATGAGATATATAATTCATAAAAATATAAATTTTATTACACAAATTAGTACTGTAAATAAACATGAATGTATAACATTACACGTGTTTAGTAAAGATGATTAATTATTTAAAATTAAATAATTACTTACTGCAGATTAATTAACTTTCAATTTGCTGTTTAGTAGCACTACTTATTATAAAGTGTTACTAAATAAAGGCCACTAGATGTGAAACATTAAGATGTAACATTTAGAAACCATCTTTTTCTGAATAGCTCTTTAGGATGCAGCATCTAGTTTTCGGGGTTGTTCCCCAGACACACAAATACAAATTTATAAGGGCAATCAAATGAAACATTATTCACCACATGCAAATACACAAATAAAACAGCTTGTTCACCTCTGCCCACCCACACTACAAGGATCCAAATAATCCTCAAACATCTTCATAAATAGCAATGAAGCCCATGAGATCACTAAATCCAAAGTCCATTGCTCAGTTTTTGGCAAGCTGCTGTAACCATATACTCATTACAGATGAGTTACTGATATTATTAGTAATTAGTTACACACCATCACACAGATTTCTTGAAACATCAATAGCTAATTAACTTATCCCCCAGTCCTCACAGTGAAGGTTTGGGTGTCCCAACTCTAAACAAAGCCAGTAGTTTAATTGCTGCAGGAATACCAGCGGCTAATGTGAAAAGTGCAACAACTTTAAACTCATGATAGGTCAAATTTTTCTTCTCTTACCCCCTGGCCACACTCACATAGTCCAGATCAACTTGTCAGCTGAACAGAGCGAGAGCAAACTGATATTAACCATCTGAATTCCGGTAAGACGGCAAACCTGCTGATGGCCACGTCTCAAAGGAGATTCACAAAGACTGGTAACGTAATGTAACTGCAGTCATTAAAGAAAAAACTCGTCACAATATTGATAAAAATGTTACTATCTGCTGATGAGCATGTAATAGAACCTGGTGTGCATAATCACAGAGAACAGAAACACCATCTACAGTACAGAAACACTGAGCTTTGCCTCAAACTGTGATAAATCTGTGAGTGCTGTTATCAAAGAATGACATGATCGAGGTGCTGAAAGAAAGACAGAGCCTTCAGCTTCTTTCTCATCTGGCCGGTAATGTTTTTTTTTTTTGTGTTTTTTTTTTAGCAATCTGTCAGCTGCGGCCTAAAAAGAGGCTCTGAGGTTGTGATGATGTCAAGAGTATCATATTATACCAAGGAGGAAGCACTCATGTGATTCCTTCTGTCTCACTTCTTACGTATGTGTAAAGCATATAAAATGTATAAAACTGCACAGTTTTTTTTTAAATGTATTAAATTAATACCCATACAGGTTTACTTTATTAGTCAAATTAATGCACAATTCCACTGCTAATAAATAACCTTGGTGATAACCACCAGATTAATGATTAGTAAGTCTTTCTGTTATTGGAAACACATCTGAGAGATATTAATGAGCAGCTATCCCCATTAGCTCCCAACATGTATCACATGGACCATACTGCAGCATACTTACAGCACTAATGGCTCACAGGGCTCTTTTATCTCAGCTGTGGCCGTGATCCAGATGATGTAACAGCTCAATTGAAATATCATCACGGGAGAAAGGGAAGCATAATAATAAAAAAAAAACCAAGGAGCACCATCCCCAAAACAAACCTTAAATATTAATTCAGTGATGCCACTTATGTAAGCCTCAGCTCCAGTGGGAAGGAGGCAGACACGTGTGCATGAAGAGTGTGAGAGATGTTACAAGTGCTGTTATATATTTTCTCTTGAGTGTCTGACTCATAATGATCTCTCCCGTGCATCCTTCTGTCTCTTTTTATACTTTCATGGTTATTATGTGTATTTTAAAGGTAGAGGCAATAAAGCTTCTTTCAAAACTGTGAGACTTTTTTTTTTCTTTATAGGGCCAGGAGAGATACAGGATGGACAAACTGATTTAAAAAAAAAATAAGATACACTATTTATTGGAAAGATGAGGCAGGATTCATATCACAGGAAGCATCTAATCTCTCAAGACAGGAAAGGTTACCCAGAATCTGCAGATGTCCTAAATATTTACATAAGGTGTGCACAGGCATTCAATCTCCTTTTGCTCTGTGGTTCCTCTCTTTCTTGAGCTGCGAAATAGTTTATGTCCTTCCTCTGAGGTGAAACACTGGGGAAACAGTCTAAACAGTTTTATTACGTGTATCAGGGGAACCTAAATATTTGTGTAAGGGGATGGGCGAGAGGTTGGTGTATCATAGGAGGAAGCCCGCGCAGGGCACAAAAATGCTGTTGCATTTTCCTTACTGATATATTAGCCTACATTTGAAACACTTGTAATAACAATGTCTTTAGCCATGCTTGCAGCATGTCACTGAAGATGGCAATTTTATTCTGTTTGATCTGCCACTCTACCGCTTTTGATCCAGACTGTAATGTCTTTATGGTTCCCAGGAGGCCAATTGTTTGTGTTTTGAGATGATATTTGTGGCATTGAGTGAAATCCATCATTTATTTTAAACAGGCAAACATGCACCTCAGCTAACACTGGCAACTTTTGAATAAAATTAAATACTAATCACATTTCAGTGGCCTGAATATTTACAAACCTCACATCCAGACTGTTAAACACTGAAGCTGAAGTCCAGCAGAAGTATTCAGACATCCAGATGCTGAAATTGATTTGTATGAGATATAATCTTGGACCAACATGATCTTCCTGTCTGGCACCCTCATGTTCCCTGATAATCAGAATTTGATTTTATGCTACTTACCAAATTTTGCCATGCACACTAAAACAGTCACAGTAATGTGCAAAATACTGAGACACCCCTTATTACCTCTGCAAAGGATGTTTTTGGAAGTGTTTGCATGCATGTCATTCTATCTGTGAACACAATAACTTGAAAGGTTTTTAATGAATTCTGATAAAACTTTGTAGGGTGCAGAGTGGGGTCATGTTAACAATCCGTTAAAATTTGACTTACATCCACTGAGCTCTTCAAGGTCAACTTATTGATTTATTGGTCCAAAATTGGCAAAAAGCCTTATAACTTAGAAACTATGATTTGTACAAGTGTGGTGTGTATTGTCAACACATAGAAAGTACCATGTAAAGATTTTAAAAAATCTTGTCACATTTGACCTCTGACCTCTCCTTCAAGGTTAATGGATTGATCTGAAGAAGTGATGATAATGCTATATAGAGCTATTGAAACTATATTTCTTACTGTCATTGTTTGTATTGACAACATAAAGGCATATAGGGAATTATATATATGGGGATTCTAAATATCATGCTACTTTGGACCTCTGACCTCTTCTTCAGTGTCTGTCTCTTGGTGGCGCTGTCACTTGGTGTTGGCTCTCACTGCGGTATTGTATCACTTCCTGTTCCTGTTTAGGAGCACAGTCGTGTTTTGCT
>JASGAU010357941.1:0-10912 GCA_030220045.1 Australoheros facetus
TGAAGGCGGTGCCGTGTATCAGGATGACAATGCACCAATACACACAGCAAGACTGGTGAAAGATTGGTTTGATGAACATGAAAGTGAAGTTGAACATCTCACATGGCCTGCACAGTCACCAGATCTAAATATTATTGAGCCACGTTGGGGAGTTTTGGAGGAGCGAGTCAGGAAACGTTTTCCTCCACCAGCATCACGTCATGACCTGGCCACTATCCTGCAAGAAGAATGGCTTAAAATCCCTCTGACCACTGTGCAGGACTTATATATGTCATTCCCAAGACCAATTGACGCTGTATTGTCCGCAAAAGGAGGCCCTACACCATACTAATAAATTATTGTGGTCTAAAACCAGGTGTTTCAGTTTCATTGTCCAACCTCTGTACTTCCAGCACAAATTTGTGCTTTCACAGAATTAAAAAAAAAAAAAAATGACAATTTGTGTCCATGAAGAGGAACAAAAAGCTTTTTCGTGACTGTTTCCAGTTGTGTTGGGAGATCAGACTGTTTTGTGTTATTGTCTGGACTCTTCTGTCCTGTTTGTGAGAACATTCTCTAATATAACTCTGTATGACCTGCACTCACCTGCCACTTTATTAGGTACGACATTTCAAAGGCTTAAACAGGCATGTTGTAGTGGTGGGCGGATCGATCCAAAATATCGATATTATGGATACAAAGCTGGTATTGATATCGAACAGTATTAGCGTGATAGGATCGATACTTTAGTTTACTTGTCTCCTGTAAGTTCAGTGCGTTGCTCCTGTTCATCAGGGAGCAGATATGTCTGTGCAAACACAGCTCCTCTCATGCAGGCACTTTTTGCTCCGCCCCCTCCTCTCCCGAGTCTCTGCACCGCTGTGATTAGTTGTCTGCGGTCACGTGACTCAGCGGCACTGAGCAGTCATGTCGGCCGCAGTGAGTGAGAAAGCGGAGCGTCCTGCAGCTGTACTTTACAGCTGGAAATGAAAACAGTGTAAACAGTGATGCGTTTTGGGAGGAAATTCTCTAGTGTGGCAACACCATGAACATATTTAAAGACGTGAAAGAACATGAAAAAGAAAAAGCTTGGTTCCCGAGGAGCAGGAGGAAGGGTATCCCTCAGACAGACCCAGACCCGACCCGGAGACAGAGCCCACTGTCACAGTCCTTTCAGAGAGGATAAGAATAACCAGGTAGCTCATAGTGGTGAAAGTCATGTTTCAGTCATCACTCATGTCGGTTCTTCAGGATTAGTTAATGTTAAAAAGTAACTTATCATCTTAGCGGTTACTTCAGCAGACTGATTTCCTATAGACAATATTCAGGCAGTCAAATATATATTCAGCCCATTGAACTATGTTAAATTATTTTATTGAAACTAACCCTTTGTGTGGACTCATCAACTCTGTAAAAGACTAAGTCTATGATTTAATTGTTGTAATATTTTATTTTTATTGTGTTAACTAATTATTGTGGAAAATAAAAATCAGAGTGATTTAGTCATTAAAATGTGTTCAGATTTGGCAAAGTGATGATGATTCATGTCAAATCATGACACACTGCTCTCCCCTACATAAGCAGCCTTTATAAGTCAAAAGTATCTATCGGTATTGGTATCGTCAATACTGGCCCTATATTTACTTGTATCGGGTCGATACCAAAATTTGCAGTATCGCACACCACTAGCTTGTTGGTGGTGGTTTGGGGGGATATCATCTTTTATAAGCATCATTTAAACACCACAGCCTCCCTGAGTATTTTACTACCAACCATGCCTGTCCCTTTATGATGACAGTGTACCCAGCTTCTGATGGCTGCCATGTCACAAATCTCAAATCATCTCAAACTGGTTTCTTGAACAGCAGTCCAGTACAGCACCTTTGGGACGTGGTGGAACAGGAGATTCCCAACATGGATGTCGAGCCGACAAATCTGCAGCAACTGTGTGAGATGCTGTTGTGTCAATATGGATGAAAATCTCTGAGGAATGTTTGCAGCACCTTTCTGAATCTGAGCTAGTTCTGAAGGCAAAAGGGCGAGCAAAGGTGTACCTAATAAACTGTCCAGTGAATAAGCGCAGTGCTTCACTGTTAATGTCATTTTTGTTTAAAGGATTTAAACAATCCTTGGATTTTTGAGTCAGCAGCTCTTGGTGTGGATGGTTAAATGAATTAAATTTGTGTGTGTGTGTGTGTGTGTTTCATCTGTTCCTGCGCATTGAGGGGAAATCCTGTGTGAATGGTTTCAGCTGAGCTTCTTTAATTGGAGCAAACTACAACAAAGTAACATCAGTTTGTTCTAGCGTTACTGCAGCTGTGTCCCAATATTTTAGAGCCTGCAGAAAAGTGTGTTTTTGTTGCCAGAATTAAAAAATTAATTAAAAATCAGCCAAATATTTATTCTTGTGTAGTCATAAGTTTTGGTTTGTGAATCCGGTCCCTGATGGGAAATTTCTTCTTTAGGTTGAACATCCAATGAGGCGGGATAGAGAAAGTAATGAGTTACTGAGCGCTGTCAATCTCTGAATTTCATACTGATGCAGTGAGAGAATATTGAACTGTGATTACCTCTCTGTCATCCACTGGTTCCAAAAGACATTCAGATATTTTTGTATCAGTTTGCAGAGCAAATATTAGATTTTCAAGAGGTCGAACACCAACTTCAGGTAAAATAAATAAATGAGTACAAGGATAGATTTGTGTGTTCCAGCTTTAACTTCATGTTTTTAAGTTCTTCGACACCTTTTTGGAACGAGGAAGAGAGGAAGCTTAAAGCCCTGTTTGGTTTGTGTTGTTGCAGGTGAGGTGTGCGGCTGTCTTTGCTTTGGGCACGTTTGTGGGGAACTCTGCTGAGCGGACGGACCACTCCACCACCATTGACCACAACGTGGCCATGATGCTGGCCCAGCTCATCAACGATGGCAGCCCTGTGGTCCGAAAGGTCACTGCTACACCCGAACTGCCACTCACATAAAATATAAACAGTTTATTATGTCAAAATGACAAACAAACAAATGTAGAAATTTAAAGCGGCGAAAGGGCATAGGCTTACCTTTTTGACCTGTAAGGACCAAACTGCAGTTCCTGCGAGATTACTGGTGTACAGGTGCAGTTGAGATTATTTGATCCAGTTTGCAAGCATCACCTACTGGGTATTGATGAGGGCAGAGCATGAAACAAGAGAAAGATTAGATTAGATTAGATTGGCTCAGCATAAAAACCAGAATTATAATCTTACTGCACCTGGCTGCTGTTTGTAAATCCTCGTTACAAACTTTAATTGTTTTTATTTCTAAGATAATCATGAAAAATAAATAAATTATAGAGGTTTTTTTCTCCTTTGTCACTTTATATGTAGAAAGGTTCCTTGAAGAAAGTTAACAGTCATTGAAACTGAATGATCGCTGTGATTTATGCTGTATTTTTTTGCATGTGCACTTGGCAGGAGCTGGTGGTAGCACTGAGCCACCTGGTCGTCCAGTATGAGAGCAACTTCTGTACTGTTGCCCTCCAGTTTATAGAAGAGGAGAAGAACTACTCTGTGCCATCACCGGCCAACACCGCAGGTACATGTTCAATAGGATGGCTGCTTTAATCAGAGTCATTTGTTTCCTTTAATTGTGTCCAGGTTTTAAGCATGTGGAGGCCAAAACCCAATGGGTTTCATTAGGTTATCATCTGAATGACCACTGATCAGGAATATGGCTTTTTCTATGAGGACTATAATCCTTTGATTAAGGTTGATGTGTCCTGTGAGATCACTGACTGGGAACCACAATCATTGTGATTGTTTCAGGATTGTCTGATCCGCCCTGATTTATGTCCTTTTCTGAATTCCACATTCAGAGCCTGGAAACCTGACTCCAGTAAGGGACAGCCCGGCCATCCCTCGCTTACGATCGGTCAACTCCTACACCAACATTCGGACTGCTACCACTGCCCGCAACCTGAACAAAAGCCTACAGAACCTCAACCTTAACGAGGAGGGTAAGAGAGCGCTGGCAAATTAATGTGGATGAAATGGAGAAATACAAAGAAGTAGAAGAATTTTTTCTTCTTTTTTTTTGGAGGGTTGCATTAAGACAGATTTAGTCAGCTTAATGAAATAAATTATTTTTAAGGAAAGAGAAATGTGGACTCTGGATGTTAGTCTCCAGGGCAACTTCTGCATTTTGTTATTCCTGAGAGAAACTCAGTGTGCGTTAAACAGACGCTTCACCAACACCAGAAGGGGTCATGACCGGGTTTCCAAACAGGTGCAATACTTCAGCTTATTGGTTCAAATCCGGCTCCAAAAATAGAAGATTCACATCATCTTTGTCACGATGCTGAACTCAATACTGGTGTGTCATGTTAGGGATAAATGCAAAACCCGGAGCATATTTACTAGAGCTGCAGCATTTAGTAAGTATAATTTATATTTGGCTTCCAAGAATGTTTTCTGTTCAGCAGAGGACCCTCACAGCTGTGGAGGGCGCTCCGCTCCAGGATCAAACTCACCAGGAGAGATTTTTTCACAGTAAACTTGTCAGAACCAATTAAATAAACCAATTAACCAATTAAATAAATGTTTATTACTTTCCACCGGCTGATGTTTGCTGAGAACTTTTCATCTTTGTATTCAAATTGTGTGGATGCCATTTTCACCTCTGATTTTCTCTTTAATTTTATAATCAGAGTACATTTTCACGAAGTAAATGTCCAATTGTTTTTTTGTTTTTTCAAGGCAGATCTATATTCTGTTCTCCATATTTTTATATGCTACTTTGCATAATTCAGAGTTCACGATAATCCTTATTTATATTATACCGGACCTTACTGCAGCCCCTCATTTCCTCCTCTGTCTGACACAAGCTGTTTTAGCTCCTCCATCTTTAAGGCCACCTTTTCCCAGCCAGCAATCATAAACAAAAGACTGATGTGATCATATTTGGGAAATCGAGTGTTTCGAGCAGTTCTGAGCATTTTCCTCACAGGAATAAACATCCTGCTGAGCTGCTCTCTCATCGCCGCCTGATCACTGGTGGACATGGGGAGCTGTCCATGGTGCTGAACTTCACTCATGCATTGCGGTGGGCATGCCAGGGTTTTGGGGGGTATCTTTGCAACCAGTCATTGAGCAGACAAATTGACAGAGCTTCAGTTAGCAGTCAGCATGAGCCAGGCTAGCTGCCTTTGTTTATAACAGGGTAATTATTCACCATAGTGCTCAACTTCTTTTTTTATTTTGTTGTCCAGTGACAAGCTGCACAAGGACCCACCTCACTCTCTCTGAACATTTTCATTTGATTAGCACATCCGGAGCATTTAAATAAATGTACCTTTTCTCAACATTTCAGCACATCGCCCCAGCATCGAAGTGCTGCTCGCGTACGTGTGACTCCTCAATAAATTGTAACAAGGAGGGTTCACCTCCGTCATCATGGATGCTGACATATGGCCAGCTCACTGAGTTTCTGTTCTAAACTATGAGCACTGATAATGTTTTCTATTAATACACATATTTGACAGGTATTTGATTTTTACTAACCTGTGATTTGACAAAACAGACTACAAAAATTCTTTATTTTAATGAAATACAACTGTCCCTATGGGACTCAATTTTTGTTTTGTTTTATTTGGTTTCTGCCTCCATTTTGGTGTAATGTGGGGTAATTTGGTAAGCTGGTGCTATTATTGTCCAGTTCCCGTCCATCCTGGGGGTTTGGGATGATCCTCCATGTGGCAAACACAAAGCCAGGGGCAAAGATGGAAAAGCTGTAGGGAATGAAATGGACTCAAGCAGGCGTCCTTATTTTCTGCTTCTCAAAGACGGATGTAACTTCAAGGAAAAGCTTTAACGATGTTTAAGTGTCAGTAAAACCAGATGTTAAGCAAAATATTCATGTAATGATCATCTGTCAAACATCTCACAGTCATCACTGAGCTCGTGACCTCCTGTTTGTCAGCTCAGTGATCCAGACAGCCAAAGCTAACTGCCCTCCCTGTGTCTACCACTGCCAGGCTGAGCAATGAATAAGCCCTGAGTGGCGCTAAATCACTGGCACTTGGTGAAGTGCCTAACCTACTGCTGACACCCTTTCTAATTCACATTCTCAGTGCTTTTTCCAAAGCGTGGGGGTGTTTATCATCAATAAGCACCGAGTGGAACGTATTTCCATTCTCTACCAATCTCCATTTCCACATCTCAGCCTGCCGTCTGATTGGCCGATGCATGGGAGTCGGAGTTGTATGAGTCAGAGTAATGAGTGGTGTTAAGGGTATTTACAGCAGGAAACGAGTGGACCTGACAGCTGAAATGGAGTTATGAGCAACTTCTTTTGTTGGCCTCTACGTTTACACCCTTCTCACCTTACTGGCTGTTGATTAGACTGTTAGATTTATTTTTATTTTTCTCAATGATCTCTTTGTATAAAAACATGTATATAATAGCACATTTGCAGCGGCCAACAGCTTCTGTTTCAACTGATTACATTTAGAACGCTCAAAATTTCTTGCTTTTCTCCATCCAGGTGGACCAGCAGCCTTCTCTCCTGGTAACTTGAGCACCAGCAGCAGTGCCAGCAGCACCCTGGGGAGTCCCGACAACGATGAGTACATCCTCTCCTTCGAAACCATCGACAAAATGCGGCGGGTGTCCTCGTATTCTTCGCTGAACTCCCTTATAGGTAACTAATGCTCAGTGCTACCTGAGCTGTATCTGTGGTGTCCTACCAGACTTCAGTGTGTAATTTTCAAGTAAACTTTTGAAAAATGCTAAAAAGTGTGCAAAAGGTAAAGAAGGATCCTGGTAGGCACTGAGGAGGGGGACGTGGATGTGTGAAGCAGGTGTTACTCACTGATCCTCAGGCCAGAGAAAAATGGAGAGTGACACAGAAGCACTGGGCAGCTCTGGCACAGAGGGCTCTTTTGAGGTTGATGACTTTTCCCCTAAAGAATCCCTTGAAGCAGACATTAATGTGGTGGAGGACCGTGGAGGTCCCAGGCCATATCAATTCAAACCACTGGCTCCAGCCACAGTAATGCCCAGAGCCAGAGCACGCTCTCTCTCAAGGGGCTGTCCTGCTGCTGCCCAGTCATATGATCTAAAGGGAAACTGTTCAGCCCAGTAGTCATAGTACTGATTCTCCAGCCAGACGACACAAGTCTGACCCTCTGCCTAAATTCCTGGAAATGAATCTCGAACAGAAGAGTGTGGAAGGCAGGGATTAAGGTGGGCCACATTCAAACTATGAAATGTAAATTTTTAAAGGTTTCATATAAAACATGCAGAAAATATAGGCTCGACACACACACACACACACACACACGTGCACAGATAGCCTGGTCCCAAAGAACAGCCAGACTTGCACAATAATGTTAATCATAACTTCTACTACAGTCTTTGTCAGTAACAGCAGCTGTACTCTGTTGTAAAGGCAGATTTATTAAATGTTATGATAAGATCACCGACCGCTAACACAGCTATAGTCATAGACAAAGTCATCAGATATCTAACAGTTAATAACAAGTGTGTACAGTAAGCTAACTGTACGGTGGCAGAACGAGAAAATTTGTACTTGCCGGATGCGGATACTCCACAAAAGATCGACGCTGATGCCACTTTCCTATATCCAACTAACAGCCAGTGGACTCGAGTGGAGGAAAACCAAACCGAGCTTTAAGGGAGACATTTCAAATTCGTGCTAACGTTGGAAGTAATCGTCTGTTTAGCAATGTTCCCAACACATAAACTATATCAATTTCAATCACTTAACATTTAAGTGTTTTGGTGTTTTTTAAGTTTGTAGAGTTTTGCCACAGCATATCTAATCAGATCAATTCAGCTATAAATGAAATAATAACACAATTACTTTTAAGTCAGTAGTCATCTTTGAGAGGGTGTGTTGGTTTTCAAACCGAGAATCTTGTTTTGAAAATCATTTCATTGTAATGTAAGTTTGCTAACTGTATGTCAGCTGTATCTGGAGACTTTTATCAGCATGAGTAATGTAGCTGTAACCCTGCTGGATGATGACTGAGGGCTGCAGTCTGCCATCACATGAGCGACAGTCCCAACAGGGGACTGATCTGTGTGAGAGAGAAGAGAAAGAAATAAATGACCTGGAGAACATGATGGGAAGAGGGAGCAGAGTAACCCTGAAACAAGGTCATGGACAAAAAGTAAACCCAAAAATAGAACACATGTAAAGGACACCATGGGGGGGGGTTGTCTCATACACACTGAAGTCGGTCCTACTCACTCACTGCTGTTTGCAGGTGATTGGCAGGCTCTGCCATGCGCCCTGACAGGCAGTGTGTGTGCAAGCACAACAGCTATTTACTCGCTCCCACCCCCACAGGAAAGAGGGAAGTGAAACTCTGGATTCCCTCCCCTCCCCTCCGGTCTGCCTCTCTCTGGCTTTCTCATAATGTTGCATTTCAAGTTAGACACCTTTTTAATCTGCCAGCTGCCCCATCACATCCCAGTTTGTGCTTTTAGCACAGAAAAACGTAAAATCGAGCTCTGAAGGACACTTTGTTAAAGCTGCCATGAAAGCGGGTTGAGGTATTGTAATAAAATCTTTGTCTTTGTTTTATATTGATCCTCTGAGGATGCAGACTAATTTCTTCTGCTGCTCTATTTTAACACAATCTGTGTGTACAGAGACCTGCTCGAATGCCATTGTGAGCTTCATTCTTTAAGACATCTTTCTTTCATAGTGCTGAACAAAGGAGTCTTACTCTGTTCTCCATTTTAACGAGATGCATCAGGTGGTCTTTAAATCGGGGATTTTCTGTTTCCAGCACAAACACAATAGGAAACCAAATGAACGAATGTTTGATGAAAGAAAATTGATAAGCAGCCTGGCACACACTCACTCTCGTTACCCGAGAGTGCCCATTTAAACTCTCGGGTTTAAACTTTTTTTCCAACCTGCATGCAGACCCCTAATGCTGGCGTGAGCTTCCTGTCCTTCCTGCCCCTCGCCCACTAAGCTGTTCTCACACCACAGTTGGACCCCCACCCCCCCCACCCCCACCCGAGGGAGCTAGTTTAAAGGTCCTCCCTCGCAGTGGCCAGAGGAGATGAATGGATGTTTGTGGGACATAAAGAGAAGGCTAAAATACTTACCTGAGTGCAGATCTGTGTAGAATTAGATTTGCTTTTGGCTCTTACATTTCTTTTGTCACTTAGATTCAGTTATCGAACTCATTTGAGACTTCAGTTGTCGTTCTGATTTATTTGTTCTTTTCCAGCCTTTGTTTGGTTTGAAGTTGCTTTCATGAGACCCTTGGGGTTTGGTTTTTCATCTCAACTGGATTCACTGATTTTATCTTATCCGTCTGCAAACAAAGAAATGTTCAGAGGGTCTGTGTATTCTAGTGCAGCAGTTTGGAACAGGTTGAAATGCTGAATACAGCAGCTTCAGGACTCCGAACTGCAGGAAATCAACAGGGTCAGCGCACTGATTGATGGACTTACTGTTTATTATAATTACTACCAAGCTGGGAGGTTTCATTCATTTGTAAGGAATTAAAAAAGTTAAATGGCTACAGCTGAGGTTCAGAGTTTGTTATAGTTAGAAGACACAGACACAACAAACTGAGACACTCCCAGGGAGACCACATGGGTCTGTCCTGGGGTCTCCTCCCAGGTGAACGTGCTGAAAACACCTCAGTCTCAGAAAAGCTTGGAAATGAATGAAAAGGGCTTTGACCACCTCATCTGGCTGCCTTTGATGCTGTTTTGAGGACGCTGACTGTAACACCCACCGGGATTCACCACAATCTTAGTTTGCATTGCTGGTAATAAGTCAGACACTTATGGATGCAGTATTTGTCTCAGCCATTATAGCCGTGCACCCTCTGATTCTCAATAGCTGCATCAAATACATCCATCCAGCAGGTGCTTGACCTTTGTGATGGTGCTAGAGGAAAAGCTAATACTACCAAAGCCAGTAGGATTCATCCTTTGTGGACCAAGCTGAGAGATTTCATTGTAGACCAAAACAGTGAATTTTGGCTCACGCTCTGCATCTGAGGTACACCGTGAGTAATGCAGACATTTCCTCTACCTGGGCTGACTTTTATATCTTGTTACGTCGAGGACTCAAGGAAATTCACTTTAAAGAGTATCACAGTTATGATTTAGGGCTGCTTACATCTCGCTCTGAAATATATTAAAAATATATTTTACACACAGCGTTCTTCTCTGCTTTCAGACCTTCTGATGTACTTTTTATGTTTCAACCATTTCAATCTTAAAAAAAAAAAAAAAAAATGATATGCAGTGTTAAAGGTATTTTATATCATGTGCCCGAGTTGGTGGAGGCTATAAAAAAGTGATGCAGTGGTTCATTTAGCCAGCGGTTAACATCTTTACTACTGTACATCCATTTCTCTCTGCACAAGACTTCAAATGACACGAGTGTCACGTCAGGACGAGGCTGTGCTGCAGTGCTCAGCCGGTGAATGATATTCGCCGTCACGTTCCTTCATGTGGACTGTGCAGGGATGGTGCACTGGTAATTTGTGTGCAGCAGTTAAATGGGAGAGGAACCATATTTCACATTTATCAAGTGGCTGTTTACTGCAGCAGCTAGCACGCTGGCTAGCTGTCGCTAATCATATCCCGGCCCTCGGGCTGCGGTCTAATCACCTCTTTAACGCCCTCACTCTCTTGCTCCTGCAGTCACTCTTCCTCTCTGTGTCGCTTCATCTCTCCCTCCTTGTTCAAGATTCAGTTTTTTAAATTTATTCTTTGTCTTCTTTCTTCATATCTTGCCTTTTTGATCATTCTCTGTCATGTGTCAGAGCACAGAGACTTCTGAAACATATGATCCATCTCTGTTTATGCACTCTATTTGCTTTCCCTCCACCAGACGCACCCATGTTTCATATTGTATCCGTGCCCTGGCTGTAACCTCTTACCTTCCTCTATAGGAGGG